>JAOUQW010000040.1:7290455-7312316 GCA_028565825.1 Olivaichthys viedmensis | reverse complement strand
TTTAAAAATACTCAAACCAGCTCGTCTGGCACCAACAATCATGCCACGGTCAAAATCACTGAGATCACATTTTTTCCTCATTCTGATGGTTGATGTGAACATTACCTGAAGCTGCTGGCCTGTATATGCATGATTTTATGCATTGCGCTGATACCACACGATTGGCTGATTAGATAATTGCATGCATGAGAAGGTGTACAGGTTCCTAATAAAGTGCTCGGTGAGTGTATATATATATATATATATACACACAAAGTTGCCAGTTTATAAGGTATACCGATATAGTAACTAATAAACTGGCAACTGGGTATATAATATTATTCACCTGGCCAGGCAAGGGCTTGTCTCTCCTCCTCTGAGCCTTGGTGATAAACACCATGTGCTTGTCACTCCATCACGGATACATTACCTCCAATAAATCTGCAGCAGGCTGACAGGAAGCATGAGCGACTGAGAGCAGCCCTTTATTCAGCCCTCTGATCCTGCCAAGTAGCCGAGAGGCAGGGCAAATGACTCAGGTCAGCTTTACACCTGAAGATGAAGACTTAGGAGACGCTCTACATCTGAAATGCTAGAAGAAACACACTTTACACTTGATGTTTAAGAGCTAAAGAAAAATTTATTCTGCATGTTGGCCATGCCAGACGACAATGATGACTTGAATATGTGATTTACGCATATGTCAAACAACCTTACATTTGCAGGTAATGAGATGCATTCAAAATTACATTTGTAGATGGCATGGAAACGATAAGCTTCTAGGCAACTATTGGCTATTTCCAAGAGCACAAATCTCATCACCAGGGTAATTCATCCACTTGGCATGTGAAGTTGTATTTAGTTTCACCTGTGTTCCCTGCTTCATCTCTTTATTTAAGCTACTTATTCTACTGGCGTCCCTGCAAAGGCTTGCATGTGTTTTTTCCATTATAAATCATGGGTCCTTTTTCTAGTTTTCCTAGTTACCTAGTTCTGTTCAGTTTGTTTTGGGTTTGTCCTTTGCTAGCCTATGTCAATTGTCAATGTAAATTTGACAATACTTGGTAGCACTTGATAACCCTGTCTGCCTTTGTTTTGACCCCTGCTACACATTGTTACAGTGACGCTTAAAAAGCCCTAAACAAAGAGACTGCAAAGTTGTTCTGCCTCCTCCCAGCTGTTACAGAAGACTTCACAAGGAAGTGAGGGGAAACAAGGAACTTAAAGAGGCGGAAACAGGGAAAATGTGAAACTAATTACAAGGGACATAAGTAGATAAGTAGAAAACTGTAAACAATGACCAAATAAGGAATAAGGAAAGCCAAAAGGGTAAAACAGATGTACAGAGTGTGGGAAGCCAAATAAGTAATAACTAGGATGAACATGGCAGCATTTACATAAACTTCCCATTAAGAGATTTAGGCTAACTTTACAGTTTGGGTACTGGGGAACTGTCTTGTGCTCTGACATCATTTTAATACTCAGAGGAATACAGAAGCACTGACAGGATAATAAATTGCCTAGTTCTCAAACAAAATTTAAAAAAAGACATAGAGACTTTTTTTTAAATGCCTTCTTGACATAATTAGTCTTTATTTCCACAACTTTTATAAATGTAGCCAAGAAATTTGTTTCTTTAAATTAATTAATACAACAGAAATGCACAGCATGGTTAAAAAGTTACGAAAGATAAAACATAAAACACCAGCATTCCCTCCATAGGCCAATGTAAACCCTTGAAGGCAATTAGGGAAAGTGAGTGAAGAACATTTCTCACCGCGGTCTTATCCAATTTGGCTCCAAGAGACAGAAGTCTAATTTAGGATAATTATGGAAACGCACTCTTTCCTCTGCTATCATCATTTGAAAAGCGTTCCACTGTAGATAGATTTCTGTGCAGTAATAGGCCAAATTTACAAGAGCAACTAATGCTAGAAGAAAAATACATCTGCAGTCCACTTTATATCAGCATTACAAAGAGCACAAATGGCTGGGCAAAAATACACCCATGACAAACTCAAGATATAACAGCAACAGTCAACAACAGGAATAACGTCAGAAATGTGATTATACATTTATATAATGCTCTCAGGGGAAGAATATGTCAATATTTTACTTGCTGATTTGTATCTAATTGGGGAAGCACTTCTTTTAGTTACACTTTGAGATTTATACTGCCTGAGCTGTGCAATTGAAACTTTTATTAAAGTTATTTCACAAGTCTGCAGCAGATTTAAAAACCATGGAAGACCTGTACTGACAATTTTTCAATTATAAAAAATCTCAGTACAAAAAAGATTTGAATGCCCTTTTTTATGGTCACATGAACCAAATGCTTCTAAATATAAAATTACATTTTTGAGGTTTTAATAAAATATAAAATGTTAAATTATAATATGTCACACAATATAAACCTACAGTGAGTTGCCAGTTTATTAGTTACTAGATTGTCATTTGGTATACCTAGTAAACTGGCAACCAGGGATATACATGCTGTATATACACTGAGTTGCCAGTTTATTAGGAGTAAACTTGCAACTCAGTGTATGAGATATAATGTTACATAATATACATACAGTACAAGCCTACATAATGGTTTAAAAATGATGTGTCATTGTTGCATTTCACAAATCTCATGATTACAATTAATCTGAAATTTTGCTGCATAGTTCGTGACAGGTGCCAAGAAGAGGAACAATATTACTCCAGTTTTACCTACCGTTCAATGTCTCCCATTTCAGTTTATGATTCAGCTTATGATTTTATTATGTGTTTTATATCTCCTAATTTGTTCATCCCCTCTCATTTTGTAGACTGACACTGTTCAAACACTCTCCAATGTCTCCTAACTGACCCTCAGTCCTGGATAAAGTTTAAGGGTGATTGTATTTTTGCTGTGCCAAAGTTTTGGGACAATTTATCAATTGATTGAAAGTGTCCTCTAATCCTTAGTCCAGCTCCTGAGGACCTTTTCACAATAACCATCTATAAACATGCCTCATCGTTTTGGATCCTTAATCAGGTTTTGGGGTGAATTATCTTATTTTGTGATTATTAGGTTTCCTATCTCCTTAAACTACTGGATTATTATTTGGTTATTCATCTTAAAGCATATTACTCAGAAACTACTATGAGTTATTCACTAACTACAGTAAAACTAATAGGAAAGGGTAGGTAGTTGTGAGAATGAGGAATGTAAGTCTGGGCCCACTGATGGGTCTTCAGAGTTTAATGGGTTAGCTTAAATAAAAGAAAAAGAAAAAAAAGTTATTTCTTGTCTCTGGGTCAGAGTGTGCATAATGAATGGTTGAACTAAAAAGATGCTGACCATCGCTTTTTATATGGAGCAACATACATTTCTGGTTTACCTCACATGTGCTGAGTCTGCTACTGCCATTGATAGTTTAAGTCATGAAGTGATCAAAATATTAGAGCTACATGTACAGGTGAATATTATATACAGAATCTATGGAGATATCTGTATGCGTGTGTGTGCCAATTGACAAGCACACATGCTCCTGAGTGTGTTTGAAACTCCTCTCTCCACAGCAGCGTAGTAGCATAGGTGAGGCAAGAGGAGGTGGTATGTATTGAAATTCAGCACCACTTCACCCAGCCCAGGAGAGGCCATCACAAGATTAATGAGCTATTTGGGTAGAGTTCAGCCGTTTCTCACGCACAAGGTCCACATTAGTGAAATAATTAATTTTACAACACTGGGGTGTTGCCACCCTGCCGAAGCACAGCGTGCAGCTATGATAAGCATTCACTAATTAATCGGCAAGAAACAGGAATGACAAAGAGGCACGAGCCACCTTTTGACATTCAAATGCTTTAGACCAAACAAGCTTTCAAGCAGGAATGTTTCTGAGCACAGATGCTTTGAAACACTGCCCGGGATTGATAGCATTTATGTGTTAGGGATGCCTTAGTGAGGTTCTGCTCTGATGCTGGTGGACATCATACACCCTATGGTGATTTATTCATCCCAGGAATTGTGGATTTTCCAGAATCAGTCCAGAACCAGCTGCCCTCACACCCAACGCCATCTACTGCTCCACCTTAACACATCTTTTATATCCATTACAACATCAACTGTGTGGTTCCTAACTTCGGAGGTTAGCAAGTATTAGAGTTGAGTGGGTGGTATGCATTAAACATGCGGCAGGGAAGAGTGTGCGTCTATGACTGCAGCTCACAGGTAAAAAACACTGTCGTTGAGGATGCGTGAATTTAGATTTTTCTGAACTTCATGCCGGTTTTAAGGCAGATGCATTATTAATGCCACCAGCTCAGGAGCAATTTCAAACACTGCATATTTGAAAAGATGGATGAAATAAAATGAACTTGTTTAAGTCTTGGGCTTTTTTCCAGCATGTGCTTTAGGGAAGACGCTGTTCTTTCTCTCAGGAGAGTATGGGTGTGCATGCGGGCGTGTGTGTGTGTGTGTGTGTAAAAGAGATAGAGAGAGAAATGAAATGGCACAGTGTATGTGACATTAAGGCATTGAGGACATCTCTGCTGTTATTCATGTTATGACCTTAGGAATATAATATACTTTATATGCAGTATCAACAAAATGCTATAGTACTAATGTGCTAAGAGTTTCAGGGACACATGTATTAGCGTTAGGGAGAGAGGCAGATTTTATATCCAAACATGCACCCTATTTACTACACTACTATACTACTAGTGCACTACTACATGCTGAGAATATGCCATTTTGTTGTCATGTCTGAAAGCATAGTAAATGATGTGCAGTGCACTGATGGAATCTCACAATGCACAGCAATAAGTAGTGTCCATACGATGTACAAAAACGAGCGCAGAAAACCCATAACACACTTTCAACCGCATCCACCATGGACTGATGGAAAGACATTTACAATGGTGTTAATGTGACGTAACACTGAAAAATTATGCACAAACTATTAGGTGTATGCAATTGTTGTTTTACTTAATATCACAAATCCTGTTCTTTATATTGGTGTGCTTCCTGTTCCTGCAGTGTAGGGAGTGTAGGGAGTAGGGAGCTAAACATAGCAAGAGAGAAAAAGAAGGAGACTGGTAGGGAATTGGTGAAATAGACCAGAGCAAGTTGAGATTGCAAGCATACCCTAGACAGTGGTGAAAAAAATGAAGACATCAACTCTTCAAGACATAAGGCACATTCCTGTTGCATCTGAGAGCTACCATGGCAAGACTCATCTAGAGTCTATGTAGATTCTTGGGTCAAACAGGGACATGTAGTGCCGCAACAGCCACTCACTCACACACACACACACACACACACACATGGCCACACACACGGCCACATACACCCCCGTAGCCCACACACGCAGTAGTGCCAACACCTTGAGGACCTGCCTAGGCGACAGATGGATATTGTCTGTGGGCAGATTAATGTGTTGCTTGGGCTCACTTTTCCTGCAGGAAGGAGCAAGAAGGAGAGTGTGTTTAGTTCATCCATCCTACCCTCTATCTACCCAGAACAGGTGCTCCACATGTTCAGAGCCTACCATCATGATATACGTGTACCTATAAACTTGGAGAGTGTATTGTCCCTGTGGTAGGAGATATATGAATTTGGTTTTATTTTGTAAATTTTAAACCAACCTTGTGTGTAAGAAAGGTGCTATATAATATATAAATGGAAGGAATTATAATAATTATTATTATTCTTGTTGTTGTTGTTGTTGTTGTTATTAATTTGCGTGCTTGTGAATGACAATCTATAAAATATAACACACAGATCAATTTGTTCTTTTATTTCGACTTTTGTTTGTGTTTGTTTTTTTGATGTTAGAATTGTAAAATGGAATGTTATTCTAAATGACAATTCTGCATTTTAGAACTTTATTTCTGTCTATTTTTCCCTTATGTATGTAATATGTAATTTGGCTTGTAAACATCTTTATGAGACAGCAGAGAAAAGTGGAAAGATATAATCTAATATTTACGCATATTTATAATCGCCTCGTCTTTGACCCTGATGCATTACATATGCATTGTTGTCTTGTAAGCCTTTAAAAGGTAGCATGTAAATATGACATGAGGTAGTTGGAACACTAGACACACTATTTACTAAACTTTACTTGCAGAAACAGAGCTGTGTTGGAAGTGGGCGTTAGCCCGTATAAAGTACATATGGAACACAATAAGGTTATCATGCTCCTGCTTTGCCGTCTTCAGTGCCATTATGCTGAGCATTTTGATTTTGCTCCTCAACTAACCTATTTGTTGGCTTGCATGCACCACTGCTTCGATATTTACTCTACCTTTCGCCTTTCGCCTGGGGAATTGCTATTAGAGCCCACATATATATAAAAGAGAAAAATCAATATGCAGCAGGACTCGTGGGTCAGGGAATAAGCAGCACTTTATCTCGCATCCACAATCTGGTTGCTCAAGCCAGCCTTAAAGATATGTCATGTCAGTGACAGTGCCGTGACCCCGTGGTGGGCCGAGCCATTACCCAGTGACCCGTCCCCAAGGGTCACAAGGAACAATGTGTGTTATCTCAGCTGTCCTTACAAACATAACACATACACACCCACTCAAACACTCACCGACATGTGTTGTATGTCAGAGTAAGCCCGGCCCGTCGTCTGATAGTGGGCTGAAACGACTTCTCAGCCTCTCTACAGGGAGATGAGTGGCATTCTATTACAAAGGCAACATAATACTTTGGCAGAAGCTCTTCCTTGCTGCGTTCCATTGTCTTTCTCTCCTCTAAGCTCTGTTATTGTTCCCTTCCTCTCCATACAGATCTCTTCCCCCCGTGGAGAGTGGTGGCGGGGAAAATGAAAAATAGCGTTTTCGGTGCGGTGACATCTCATCTGTTTGTCAAGCTTAAATTTCCCATGATGCCAGGCCATCGGTGGGCTGCTGGCTTGCCAGCTCCGGTGCATTGCTTTTGTTCTCACAGAGTCATGAGTCAACTTTTCTTTCTGCCCCTCTCCCTCATCCCTCCCGTTTTTTTTCCCAACAGAGCTAATCTACTTTGCATTCTCATTATTACTATATGTAGGCTAAATACACCATCTGAATATGTACTGTACATCGGTCAACATGCAGTTTGTGCACATGAGTAAAGCTGGTCTTGCCAAACTGAATCTGTCTACTTGATGTCTGAGTCTCTCTCCCCATCTGCAGTATCCATCTATTGATCTTCCCACAAACTCACCTTCAAATTAAATTCCATCTCTCCTTTTTCCCCTTGAGGGCATTTTTCCCCAGGTAGGTGGTCAAAATGGAATCACGTCTTCCTGATTTGTCGCTACTAGAAAGGAGCCCATTCCTCTACTGTGTATGGACAGGAGTAGTGAGAGTGAGGGAAGGAGAAGAGAGAGTCAGGGAGAGTAAATCAGATTTTCATTTTTGGCCCTTGATAAGTGTCTTGGTGCAGACTGCTGCAGTTATGCAACACTGGCTTGTAGAAACACACGATAAACCGCTGAGCTCCCTGTCGTGCGCCCAGCTATCTTGCAGATAAATATTCACAGGGGCAGGCAAGCAGAAGGGAGGGGAGGAAGAGAGCAGTGCATTGTAATGTGGTGGGCACACACACACACACACACAATCAGATTGTGTCAGCATCTATAACGGGAACAAATTTAGGATATGCAAGTCTCAAGACAAATTTTACTGTACCCATAGAACACATTGAAAGTCAGAAGCATGAATTAGATAAAGGTATAGATAAAGGAAGAGATAGCGAGGGAAACAGCTAGTAATCTACACAATACGAAAAGAACAGACATAGGGTGTGTCCAAAAATAACAAATGATGCCTACTTGGGCAACATCTGGAGGCAGGAAAGCATCCAGCCATGTGCAAATCGAATGTTTGCATATAATGCTGGCTGTTGAGATCCCTCCATCTAGCCAGCTTTTAAAAGCAGTGTGCATGGGTCCTTCGTTGTTCTATGTATTTCATAATCTTATGCGTCAGCCAGGACTGCAGCACAGGGTTGCCAGGTCTGTGATGTTCCTGCGGAAAGGGACTACTTTTGATTGCTGTCCGTGGGTTAGGGGTTGGACGTTTTGCATACATTGGATTAATTACATCAATGCTTTGCAAATAGGTAAGCTGGAGGTTTTATTTATTTATTTATTTTGTTCGTTTGTTTGTTTTATGCAAACAGTAAACGCATAGTCCATCACGTATGTATGTGGGCTGTGATTATGATTAAAATGTAGTGAATTAACAATTCAATGAAATGGTGAATCAGTAGAAATAAGGTATTGTAACTATAGTAAACATTAAATAAATAAAGTAGACTACTTTTACTGTATCAATGTGCTTGTTGAGGATCAGTGATCTGTTTTACTTATTATTCTAGCTATTCTTCATTTATGATAATATATGTTATAATACGAGGCCATTTTAGGTGTAACGTGTGTAGCACGGGAGAAGAGGCAGGACGCAAGTGCGCATAATCTGTGTGTTTATTAAGAGGTTCAATCCATAAATCATCATCGTTAAACAGATCAGGGGTCAGAACACAGGCAGACAAACGTGGGGCAGGTAAATCCATATCGGTAATCAGGACACAGGCACAGGTCAAAACCAGAAAGTGAAAAAAAAACAGATAAACTGAACAAACAAACAGAAATAACTGAAAGCCAGGAACTAGAGACAGAAGACACGGACAACCAGAAACTTCGAGAAACGCTCAGCATTGACGGTATGGAAACACGACAAGACTTCGCCATGATAAACTGAAACCAGCAAGTATTTATACACAGACTGTTTAACTGGTGAATTGTAAACAGGTGCGATCAATTAGTGAACAACCAATAGGAAACCGGGGGGTGTGAACAGAACTTAAATCGAGACATGTGTGAAAACAAACAAAAGCACTTGAATACATGAATGACACAACAGACGCACGCACAGAAGTGCGCAGCTCGCCGGGAACTGCGGCGGGCACATAAAACGGGAGCCCGCAGCGGGGAGATCGTGACATTAGGCCCTTAATAAAAAACTGTTTTGGAAAACTGCATGAGTTTTAATACTGATTCATTAAAAAAATTACAATATAATTATATAATGTAATTACAATATATTTGGCAATGGTTTCATTGATCACTAGGCTATGAATCCATTGGTGTTTTGTCACGCAAACCTGGCACCCCTGCTGCAGCAGCCAGTCTGGACAAAAACGGTGTTGGAAAACACTAGGAAGGTGGGGGAGAGGGAGCAGTTTGTGTACAAATTTATGTTACTCATAGTTGTCTTGATTTAAGGTTTTATTTCTTGTGAGAAATAGCTGGAGTAGTCACAGAAATCCGCTTTATTATCTCCATCGGTTATGTAATTACTTTATCTCGCTTACCTGGCCTTTTGGAGCTAGCAGATGTTAGCACTGTATGTATTTTGGCAACATTATGACACATTGCTGTCTTCAAAACCCATATTATACTGTTTGTTTACAGGTATCTTTGTAGCTATCAAATCACTGCCTGCTAAGACACCTTCTAAGACTCATGAGATGGCATAGGCAGCAAGGCATTAAGACAGCTGCCTTCTGATTTGGAAGTACATATCGTGTAGATAACCGGAGACCAAAGGGCTCTCTATTACTGAAGGGCTCAATTTCCATAATGCATTTTCAATCATAGCTCATTATCTAAATTGCTTTGTAGTGACCAAATTCTAGCAGTTATTTTAATTTCCAAGGACTAGTAGGAGGAAGATGAAAGCATGCTTCTTCTAATGTGTATAAAGTCTCCCAATGCATCTTTAACCCACCAGCTGCACAGTATTGACAAATGTCTCGGTATATTCAGAGGAGAACATTAATCCCTTTACTTAGCCATTTATCACTTAGCAACAGAAAAGAGAAAAAACTTGAAATACTTTCTTCTATATAAATGTAAATGGGACCAGTTGGTGATTCCTGTCCTGACCTGAATCAAAGTGCTGCTCTGTATTTTAAGAGGAGCTTCATGTTTGCTACATATTGAAAGGGAATTCTCTGACATGAAGGCAATATGTTTGCCAGTAAATCAGTAATATTTTTCATCTTAACTCCAGAATTCTGCTAAAATGTCTGGATTGAGGCTTAAATATTACTCAATAATTAAAAACCATCTTCCTTTTTGAATAATACATTAATAATTGGAGAATTATATGGGATCTGTCAAGTGAGCATATTTGCATTCAAATGAAGTGCTCATGAATTTTGCATTGAAATGATACATTTTTTGCAGAGACAATAACGGAACCCTTTTCAAATTTATGCTCATTTGAAATACGTATCGTCGGCAAAAAAGGAAGCAGAATGACTGGATGTTGAGATAGCACATGAAATTCAAAAAGAACATGGAAATGCTCCACAGCTCCACAGCCAAGACTAAAATGTATAATACGATTAATGGAAGATGACACTCGATCTGCAGACTGAGGCTAATTTAAATACCAGAAAATGTACCGGATATCATTATGAGGCCAATGCACAACTTAAGCCCCGTCAGTCATAAGAGCATATTGTCGATCATTTTAATGACTAACAGATAGAATTTGGTCGGCCTCATGTCAGTGACATGGTTAATAATGAGCAAAAATACATGTAATTCAGGTTTTATGGCAAATTTAACCTGATGGTAAATAAAATCTGTATTTTATGGATCTCTGAGAGGCAGCCATGCTTTGTTCTAGTGTTATCCATGTAGGGTGAAAAAACTTCTTCACTCTTTCTCTGCCTATTAAAGGGAGAGGAATGACAGGTCTCTGGAGGGATGTTAATGTCCACTGCATCTTTCTTTCACTCTTTCCCTCCATTCATCACTTCTTGACCTCTCTCAGCTGAGTTACCAGATGCCTCTGTCTCAGCCTCTATTGACACAGGGCTCCATTAGGGTGATCCATAGCCCCTTATTAGTAATTCACCTACAGGGGTTGATGGTAGAACTTTAGCCTCAGGCTTCACACGCAGGCCTGCCATATACTGTCCATGTCTAGCAGCGTGAATAATAAATTGGAGAAGGGTAGTGGAACCTGCATGCATGGAACGGAGCAGGGGTTCTGTGTGTTTAGACATAATAGCAAAAAAGCACGACTTTGATAAAAGGCACTCATTATGATTGCAAATATTTAAGATATATTTTATACATTTGCTTGTGATTATGGAAACAATTCATTCTCACAGTTCCTAAGGAAATTTTTTTTTTATTATATATATATAATAAATATTATTATTATAATTCCACAGAAAGCAGTGACAGATTTCTAGGGACAGAACCCAAGTAGTGTTGGGTTCCTACTTATTATACCACACAGTATAAGAAAATTCTGTAGTACTTAAGACCATAACACTTCGATTTGTCTCAGACTCATGTACTTTTGCAGTCAGTCTTTTGACAGGCTCAGACAAGCATGGAATTGTATTTCTTTTCCCCAAGACAAGTTTTGTATTTTGTGAAAAATGTGTCCAATTACAGGAAAAAAATTAGCATATTAAAATATATTGTAATATTTCAGTACTCCTTCTTAGAAATGTCTGACAGCTATTCTCTAGATCCTGGAAATATTTTAGATATATTTACTGTATATAGATTTGTCATTTTTAAAGGATGACAGTTTTAATTTCAAGTGTTGTTCTTTAAAAATGACAAATTATGACAATTATTTTTTATGACTAAATGTATTATTTGATAGCCTCTGGTTAAAATAACTGCAGTCGGGTGTTTCCTTCAGCCACTGATGAGCCTATACCTCTATTGGCCTATACCTATACTGGCAATCTCATCCAGTTTGCTTGTTGCTCCAGTTCTTGCAAATTCCAACTGCTGTTTTTAGATCTCTTTACAGATTTTCAATGGGATTTAGATCTCGACTCAGAGTTGTCTGGTCTTGTCAATCATTTTTCTGTGCTTTTTTTAAAGTGTGTTTGGGGTCATTGTAATTCTCATGACATTGAAGACCCATAACCTTTGATAGAGGCCCATTATCTGACACTGGGTTTGACATTGTGCACCAAAATCCCTTCATGATTTTATGATGCCAAATACATGTTCAAGACATCCATTGGCAGCAAAAAAAAAACTAAAACATCATTGAAGGTTCAGTGTTCATTTTATTTTTTAGATCAAATTTGAGCTTTCTAGTGGAGTTCACCATCTCTATGTTTTCCAAAAGCAAAACAAAGCCTCCAAATAAAAAAACACCTTCCCTACAGACAATCATGGAGAAGGTTCAAATTTGATCTAAAAAATACTAAATAATTAAAAACAAAATGAATAAATTAGTTTTCAGCATATTGTTCAAACTGCTGAGGGTGTTGATGGGAGGCAGGTTTCGGAGAGAGCTCCAGGGGTCCATAGTAAATCAAAATGGACTTCCCTGTCTTTATTTATTTATTTTATCTTGCAGAGACATACAGTAGCTAACAATTATTTCACTGAGGTAGGCAGGGGGAAAAAAATTCTTAATACATTTTATACAATTTAATAAAAATTTTAAAGTCTTGAAATCAATTCTAAAACACACAGGTAGGCAGTAAAGAGATTTAAGAACAGAAGTGTGTGGACAGCATCCTGAGCTAGCTGTATGTTAGTGATAGGCCTGATAAGAAGGTCTCTGGAGGGTTTCTGGAGAATGATAGACTAGCCTTGAGATTGTCTATGCCCGACTACAGTCTTGTGTCTGACCACCTTAGATAATCGCTTGGCTTTCTTTCTTTTCTGTACATTCACTGCAGTACACACAGTGACACAAAACAGGATAAGTCCTTGGCTCTATTCAAACTTTCAAACTCGATGAAAGGAATTAATTTTATATGGCTTATAGGTATATCATTTTAAGAATTCAACTTAGAATTATTCATATTAAGCAACTATGTGTAAAAAGGCAAAATATTCTCTAAAATCATTCAACATATTGCTGTTCAAAAACTTGCACTAGGTTATATCCACATTTTATATAGTCAACACCTTCTAAAAGGTATAGAAACAACCAGAAATCAGTCTAGAGGCCACAACAACAAAAAAGGGACATATTTTCAAATAACCACTTTAATCAACATGATTTCAAATAACAAGTTAAGTGGTCCATTGTGCTACCATTTTATTAAAAGTCCCTTAATGAGACAATAAATAACAAATTTACCAATTTCAGAATATCTAAACCCAACTTGAACATTCAGAATTAGTTTGACAATTACTTTAGCTTCTCTTACTATTAGAGCAAATGAAAGATGAAAGAGATTGGAGGCAAAAAAATCTTCCACAAGACAGCTGCGAGTCTGCTTCCATAATGATTCCCTTAGAGCACACACACATTTCTAATGAGTAAAATGTAAATTACGTGGCCAAATTAGCTGAGAAATATCAGGAAAAAAAGGCACACGAGTCGCATAACAGAGTCTTATTCAGTGATATCCTGCTCTCTCCAGCTGTACTGATGCTACTATCTTGGGGAATTAATTTATCAAAGCCACTTTCATCCCTCTCTCCTCCTAACAAAATTGCTGACTATGACTTTAAATTCTGAATGCCTCCAAACTGTATTTTTCTTTCCTCAGGTGTGCAGTTGCCCAAAGCTTTCCACCAGTATCCCGTCTATCTTTGCAAATTTGATGGAGTAAGCCTAGTTCTGTTTGCATTCAATTAAAACATTTATTACGGGCAGCATTGCATTCATTTACAGCTAATTCTTTCATCGTGGGCACAAAGCTATAGAGAGAGAGATCGTGGGAATGAGAGAAAGTGGGCCAAAGAGACGAATGAAAAAAGAGTGTGTACAGGAAGGAGGGCGGGAGAAAGGAAGAGGGAAAAGAAATAACCCATTTTTTTCAGTGGGAAAATTAGAAGACTTGTTATCTTGCCAGGGAAAATGCAGCTTTCAGCATTTTTTTGTACTACAGGGTGCAGATATTGCTTACAAGCTATAAATGACTTTTTAATACACACCAGATATAAATGGCTTTTTAATACATACCAGATTACAGACTCTAAAGCAAATGCAAAGCCAGTGACCCACACTCAATCACACACACACAGGTCTAAACAATATATATATATATATATATATATCCTTTGCACATATATTAACTGTATTAATCCAGGAAAGCCACACTATTTTTGAACACACAATAAGGAAGATATGTAAGAATAGAATAATTGTATTTGATACATAATTGCAAGTGAATTCTTTAGGATTAGGCAGCCATTATTAAATGGGCATTAAAAATGATATGTTTACAGTTGTTGGTTTTTTTTAAACAGATGCTACATTTGTTGCCTGTGTTATAAATTAGACGTGTGCTTATGTGTCTGTGAAGGTCATTCATCTGTTAATTTTATAACATCTAGTAGTACTAGTAAGGCAAGACTATGGCTATTCTACATGTTTGTGTTGGCCCACAAAAATCCCAAGGCCAATAAAACCAATTCCTAAGGTGATTATGGAAGAGGTGAGTAGATAAGGTGAGCTAGACAATAGCACTTGACAATAAAGTTCACACAAACTAATGAGAGAGGCAGAGTGAGATAGAGAGAGAGAGAAAGAGAGCGAGAGAGAGACAGAGAGAGAGCACCAGAGAGAGAGAGAGAGAGGAAGAAAGATTTGCCCATCTCAGTGTGCTCAGGCAGATTGCGGAAACTGCTGATGATGCAACGTGCTGACCCACATGCACACTACCTGTTCCCAGCAGACTGCGCAGGCTGCTCTCCCTGTCTCCCTTTCTTCCCATTTTAAAGTCCCTATTGTTTAACACCTTGGTGTGTTTGCAACTTACATTGTCTAGCCACTCTATTCTTTTCTTCAGCGTCTCGCTCACTTTCTGCTGTCTAAAGAATGAATCATGGGTGAACAGACGGGGAAAAGTGCTGTTCAGTTTATGAAGGTGAGGTAAATCTCTTCTTTCGCACAGTTTATCCCTCCTGTTGTAAAGCAGACATAAAATTTGAGAGGGGACCTCGACACATTTCGGAAACAGCTTGGCCATTTCTTTAGAGCTAAAACCACACTGTAATCTGGTCGTAAAAATCAGAGAACAAGATTTGCTGAGCATTTTTTTTTTTTTCAGAGGGTTGGAATAGTAACATTTGATGTCCTCTTTTTTCCCCCCTCTTTCACTTCATCTATCTATACCCTTTGTGAGAGGCACCCGGTATGCATTTGACAGCTGACACCGTCGCACTCATGCTTTTGATCATATCATGATTTATCACGCAATGCGGTATCTCCAACTCACACTTGCTACTAAACAACCTGATGACCGATATCTCACTAAAGCATGAGACGAGTACAGCGAGAAGCCAGGCACACACTGACACCATCATTTAGATCTGCAGGTTCCTTACTGAAAAACTGTGCTTATATGTGGCTATGGTTGAACAGCTCCTATCAGTCCAGCACGATGGCAAAGCATTTTGTTGGGGCTTTGAGATTAAAGTGAAACATGACACGATGGAATCATAATTCCCAGAGTAGTACAGCAGAATGTGTAGGTTTTCAACACTAAATCCCCAAAGGACAGCATAAAACACTTGCCACACATGTGTACATCTAGAGGATTAAAGTGGAAAAAAGGTCACAAAACAGAAAAATACAGAAAACAGACAGAAAAAGCTGGATATCGTGTATCATTCCTACCTAGACTTTCAGCAATTTTCAAACCTAATCTCTATCGATATCTATATATCTGTAGTATATGTGCCATTATCACAAACAATAATTTCAACCTGTTTCCTTGTACTGAGAAACGAACAGAAAACCTGTTTACTCGAAACTCAAAGACTTAAAATGTAAGTCTAAGGGCAGTTGTTGGGTTAGTCAACAATTGTCCCAACAACTTCTCATTCTTTTCTCAGTACAGGGAAATGCTTTGAAATCCTGTTATGTGGTAATCACACATACACTACAGATACAGTGGATTTATATTAGGTTAAAAAAACGCTGGAATATTTTCCTTAATGCACCAAGGAACCTATTGCTATAGCAACATATTAATGAATTACAAAAAAAGACATTGATGAATTAATACATAAAAACATAAATCGGCAGAAAAGACATCAGAAGGAAGAACAACAGCTTGGGGGGTTGTTTTAAATTTGTTTTAAACACAATGGAATACATTTTAACTTTATACAGACTGATGTTACAGGAAGAACACTTCTCAGTCTCTAAATTTGATGGTTTTGGGTGTGTTATTTGTGTCTGTGTTGTTTTTCCAAGACGTTTTCTTCGCAGGGTAATTACCCAGACACAGTTATTTCCTGCATGACAGATCACTTGCTATAATTGGCTGTTTCCAAAAGAAAAAATAGGAGTGAGAATCAGGTGATTTGGAACCCTTTCATTAGCCATCTTCTCATTGTGTGTGTGCATGTGCATGTGTGTGTCCTTGTTGGGAGAAAGTTCCACTCCTTAACTGGGTTCAGCTCCTAATGAGAGGCTGAGGATAAAGGTCAGAAGGCATCAGATGCTTTAGATGAGTATGAATGTGTGTGTATGTACGTATGTATGTCTGTGTGTGTGTGTGTGTGTGTGTGTGTGTGTAAGTGTGTGTAAGTGTGTGTAGGAGTAGGAGTTATTTTACTCTGGTCTTCCTCAAAACTACCACATAAACTATACCACTAATGCATACTGTAGGCCTGTAAATAGTATGTTATATTACATAGGGTGTGTGGTATGTAAGACTTAAAAGCTCCATCAATAAACTAATAATCAATTAAAAAAAGGAAGAAAAAAAAGACGACTACATTCTCCATCACATCACAGCTCATTCATGCACTCCCTTCACTAACCATCCGCAATGTAAAGCTCACATTCACCATCCTGGAGAGAACGATCGATGGATTCTTGTCTGCTGAGCTTAAAATCCCCTGCACTGACGATGATGAATGAACATGTCACAAAACCTGTGAAATATTCTGCAACAATATGGAGAAGGTAGACAATAGACACAATGAGGGGAAAAAAACACCAGAAAAGAGTAAGGTATTAGACACATGGGAAAAACAACCAGACACAGTGTATGTAAATAGAGGGAATAGACGCATATCAGTCATATCAGCTCGTTTGTTTTGTTATCCTTCAATACAGCAAAAGAAGAAAAAAATAAAAATACCTACTCAGTAATGCTGTGTTAGTGAGACCGGGGGTAAAAGAGTGGATTTTTGAATCTGCACTTAGTTCTTTTAATCCTGTTGGCTAAGTTTTTGCTATAACTCAGATTGACTCAGCTTGTCGGGATAAAGGCATGTGCTAAACCCCGTCTGTCCTGTTATCTGCTTCATTCTGTCTCAGCATCTTGAAACTGAATACTAAATAAATAAATCTATCAACAGAAGCAGAGTTTGGTGCTGAGTGTGGGAGTTTTTTTTGACAACAACAGAGAGAGGGCTCTATGGCGCTCTGGCCTAATGCCTTATTCAGACCCCCATCTGGATAAAAGATGACTTTACAACAAATACATTAGGGAATGTTTATTAACTTGCTGCTTTCACAAAGGCTAACAGGAGACACTTTTCACTCCTGCAGCAGATATCTTTGGCAGTAGGATAATACCACAAGCAAACTTTTGGGCAATCTTTTTACTTCACTTTAATGCAGCCTTCTCCTTCCCTCTTCTCTCTTTTCCACTTGGCTACTTTCACCTATCCATGTGCTTTTCAAACACAAAAGCCAAGCACATCCCACATGCATATGCATGCTCACCACAAAAAAAGTTTCTTATTAATATTCCATTGCATCCTGTGCAAGCTCATGAATTAATAATTTGTCCCCATGCACCACGGACGTCAGATTCTGCTTCTAGGTATGCAAGGAAACTAGGCACAGCGATTTGAACACCTCTGAGAGGAAAACTGTTCTATTCCACTGAAACAGTAATAATCAGATCGTACTCACATGCATACACAAACCAGCAAAGAGAATCATTCTATATTGTGTTTTAGTGACAGGCAGGTAACAGTTTCTACATCGCACCTGATTTTTAGCTTTGCTTTGGCATCTAGTCTTGTTTTCCTCCACCTTCTCTGTGGGGGTAGGCATATTCAGAGGTCAAAGGCCAAGAGCGGCCGGCAAGCTAATTTCACGCTGCATGCTTCTGACAGACACCAGGTGATCTTTTCCTCACTTTTTTCTTACTCTCTTGCACTACTTCTCCCTCACAAAATGCATATTCCTCAGAACTGAAACTTAATCAAACCTTCATTAACACTTGTCTTTCACTCTAATTGGCAGACAAGCACAGGGGCAGCACCCCACTCTTGCAAAGGTGCCTTCTGTCACTCGTTCCTTCTCCTTCGTTTCTTCGCTCCGTCCACACTTGCAGCTAATCAGAACAGGTCAGTGTGGAGCCAAGCAGACTAGAGCAAGCATGCCCAGGCATGTCCCTTAGTCCTCTATCAGACTCTCTCTGTCTCCATTTTCCTAATATCTCGTATTCAGCACAGGCTTTAACCTTTACCCATACATTGCCTTTATGTTTCATTCTTAGGGTGTTCTGCAGAATCTTTCAACAACTGATAGCATACATTCAATGCGGTATATATCCTATATTCTCTTGTGCTTAAATGTTCAACATGGCTGTCGTAGAAAGGCGCATGCATCTCGAAACCTATATAAAGTTTCCTATATTTGAACATTCAATGAGGAGACCAAGACAGTCTATTCCACATACACCGAGCTTAATCACAAAATTATATATCAAATATTATAAATTATTCCCTGATCGGGAAAGAGCCAGGCCATGCCTGTACACCTATCAGGTATTGAGTGCTCACCTCCAATCTATCAGCTTCAGTCCTCAGAATACAGACAATATCTAAGAGACACATAATGAAAGAAAAAAAGGTCTCATGGAATATTGACTGGCTGACACTAACATGATATATGTACATATTTTGACAGGGAGCAAAAAAGTAATAAAAAACAATAACGGCCAGACTCTTTTGACCCCATGTGAAGGAAAATCCATGCCAACCCAATATCACTGTGTGGACTATGAGACAGTGCAAAAGTAATCAATGGGGACGTCAAATCACAGCCGTATCCGTCCAGAGTGAGTGAAATGCTTGCAGACTCCATGGCGGTCCACCAGAGACAGATTCGTGGTCAATAGTTCAAATGTGGGCAAGGCTGTAAAAACAAAAAAAACAAAAGGAGTACCACAGATGCAGTCTCGGGGGAGGAAGTGTGGCCTGAGCAATGCATTTTATGGTCTCTTAATGGTGAGTTATTATTCAACAATTGTTAAGGTGCTAGTAATAAGAGACATAATTTGCAAGCAACCTCAGAAATGTTTTACAGTATGTACATGTGCCTTCATGTAAATTATTTTCTAAACAAAACTATTTAAGTGTTATTGGCCTGTTATTATCAGTATATGAACAGCTTACAAACATCTGAATAAACAACTAAACAACTGGTATTATATCTGTCACGGTATCCCCGCCGCGGACTCCCGCTTATAGTGCGCGGCAGTTCCCGGCGAGCCGCGCACGTCCGTGTGTTTGTGTAGATCATGTGTTTTTGTTTTGTTTTATTCACATGTCTTGTTTTGGTTCTGTTCACGCCCTCTCTGGTTTCCTATTGGACATTCTGTAATTGATCTCAATTATTCATTTACCGTTTATGTTTAAATACCCGCTGGTTTCAGTTTATCGTCGCAAAGTCTTGTCGTGTTTTCATGCCGTCAGTCTGAGTGTTATACCTGGTTCTGTTTTCTGTGTTTCCAGTCTAGTGTTCTAGTGTCTGTTTTTTCCCGTTCGTTTGTTTGTTCCTTTTGTGTTTTTGACTTTCTGTTATTGACCCACGCCTGTGCCCTGACTACGATTATGGATTTGCCTTTTCTACGCCTGTCTGCCTGTTACCTGACTCATGCTACGAATTATGATGATGATTTATGGAATAACCCTGTAAATAAACACACCGAATATACGCACTTGCCTCTTCCCTCGTGCAGCACACGTTACACATGACACTTTGGGTGAATTTTCAATCATTTTGAGGTAAGAGTGGGTTAATAAAAGTAAAAAAAAAGTTTAATGGTTAAATGTTGAATGAAGTAAAAAGTATGATTGGCCAATACATTAAAGTTACAAAAGAACATCTGAAACATGATGTTCTCAAGCTGCTGTGAGTTGCCCTTTTTTGTAGGGGTTATCCCCATTCCACTGCCTAATGGACACCAGTTTGCCTCACACACTTAAATTTTTTTTAAATATCTCGTTGGTGGTGAGGGTGAAAAGGAAAGTGAGATTTAATGTCAGGAATGTGGCAAAAATCATAGATCAATCAAATTCTCAACTAGCATGCTGAAAAGAGCTGTAATCAAACACTCAATTAGTCTGATGAACATGAACTTACACTCCATTGCACCAAGTGTCTGCACAGACCCCCACACACACACACTGCTTTCCTATATGAGGCATTCTGGATAATAAACTTATTATAACGTATATTCTCCATGCTGTACAGCTTTCTTCTCAGTCATTTTGGAATCATATACAGCTCTAAAATCAAAAATGTCTTTTTTTTTACAGCTATAAATTGCATGTTAACATTATATTAGAATCATTTTATATATGTACAGTATCTGCAAGAAAATGGATTTTATATTATTGATTCCAAACTTTTTAACAGCGGGTCTGTTTTGTAGTAGTGTATTGTACACCATGCAGAAACACATTGAAGCCTAGCCTACGGCCCGTGCTTGCATCCGCCCAGTATCTGCCCTGACAGAATACTCAGCCTGCACATGGATGCAGCGGGGTTAGCTGCGATCGGCCAACATATGGCCGACCAGCAGCAGCAGATCGTCGCCTTGACGGCAGCCGTGGCGCAGCTCACCGCTCAACAGCAGCTGCAGCCGCCACCAGCTCCCCCGCCGGTTGCGCCCCCGTGCCGGCAGGCGCACCGCCCTGTCACAGCCCCTGACAAGTATGACGGCAATTCTGCCAACTGCCATGGGTTCCTCCTGCAGTGCTCATCTCAGCTCATCTCCTTCCTCACTGAGAAGGCATTAAGGTGGGCCACCGCCATCTGGAGTAGCGGGGGACAAGGAATATCTTCCTACTCCGAGCTGGTCGCCCATCCTCTGGATGGGCGGGAGGCCGGGGCCAAGCTTTATGCCCTGAAGCAAGGCACCGGCACGCCGGCGGAGTACGCCCTGGAGTTCCGCACCCTCCGTGGCGGGAAGCGGGTGGAATGAGCAGGCCCTGATCACCGCCTTCCATCAAGGGCTCCGCCGCGACGTGGTGACGGAACTGGCGTGTCGGGACAGACATGCGTCCCTGGATGGCCTAATAGACATGGCCATAAGACTGGACAAACTTCTAAAGGAAAGGAGGGACCAGCACCCAGTCTGTGCTCCGCTTCCCCCTCTGACCAGGGAGTACGCCGAGCCCATGCAGGTTGGGAACACCCACCTCCGAAGCCAGGCACAAGCCCAACGACGCGCCCTTAGGTTGTGTTACTATTGCAGGATAGCAGGCCACGCCATAGCCCAGTGCCCGACCCGGCCTCCGCCTGAAAGGGAACAGCCCGTTCCCCAGCCCCGGACGTTCCCCGCCCTAACGACACCGGTGAGTGCCCCCCTTGCTGCCTCACACCGTCCTTTCACATTGCCTGTAGTGATTCACCATGCTAATGCTCGTCATGTCCTTCTAGCGCTCCTCGACACCGGAGAGGCCGGGAACTTCATGGACCAGGAGTAGGTCGCAAGTTAGGGCTGCCCTGCCTGCCCATCATCCCTCCCCTACGGGTACTGGCGCTGGACGGGAAGCCCGTAGGAAAGGGCGAAATCACCCACAGGACTCAGCCCCTCACCATGGACACGAGTGCCTTACACCAGGAGACCATCTCCCTCTTTGTCACATCCTCACCCAAACACCCCATCGTGCTCGGGCTCCCATGGATGAGGAA
>JAOUQW010000040.1:7261432-7287842 GCA_028565825.1 Olivaichthys viedmensis | reverse complement strand
TTCTGTAAAGCTGCTTTGTGACGATGTCCATTGTTAAAAGCGCTATACAAATAAAATTGAATTGAATTGAATTGAATTGAAAGAGCCCTTAGGTTTGTTTCATTTGTGAAGTTGTCTATCTCAACATCTGCTATTAATACCCAGACATAGTCAAACTGGTGCCTTAAAGCAGACCAAAAAACCCCACCACTAAATAGAATGCCTAAATAGCAATGACACCATTGGTGTACTAACATTCTATTTAGTAGGGTAGAATGTGGTTTGGGATGCGGCTCAAGTATTTGAGACTCTGAGGATATAATTATTTGCCGTTATCGTTGTTTCCTCAGTTTTAGCTACTGGAGTGTTGTGAGAATTAAAACTATATTGTTTTTATAATAATACTACATTGTGTTATGTAAAAACCATTGTATTTAAGACATTTTGTCACATTTGAAGTTATGGTGGAAGTAAACTTGTATGCTGACATGAATGCTTAATCAGTCAAGGCAAAGTTTTCCCCACCCACAATTTTCACGTCATGTAGGGGGTCTCACACTATCTACTGAGATTTTAAGGTAAATTACAGCATGGATGGCCTTATAAACGTTTTTTATTGAAAAAGGAATAAATAACAATTGTAACGTGCGGTGGTGTGAGGATGAGGCAGGACGCAAATGTGTGTTTATTATAAGGGCAAATCCATAAATTAGAGTCATAGTCTATAGCGGGGATCAAATAACAGGCAAGCAAAATCAGACAGGGGGGATCCACAATCATAAAACCAGGAAACTAGGACGGAACAAGAACATGAAAAAGAAGGCTCGGAATTGACGGATGAAAACACAATACTTCACCATGAACACTGAAACACAGAGGGTATAAATAGACAAACTAATCAAGGGAGTAACACAAAACAGGTGAAACAATCAGGGTAATTAACCAATGACATGACAACGGTTAAAATAAAATAAAAAGTAAAATAATGGATAAATTATTTAGTTTAAGTTATTGATAATCCCTATTGTTTTACAAGCTAATTGATGATTGAATGATTTCCAATGCAGTTTTGCTACCATTAAGCCATTCATTTGAACACTGTAAAAATTATTTAATTAATTAGGTGAAGAAAATAATAAAAATACAAGGAAATCAACCAATTTCAGGGGTTGGGTTTCTAAAGAAGATGGCCTAGATAGGCAACAATATTATGGGTCTTCCGATTTATCATGATTTTTTTCTTCCCCAGAAATGCACAACAAACTTTAATTTACATTAACAAACTACAACAATATTCACACTTACTTCAGTCAATTAAATAACATACATGGCATCTGCAGCTTATCATCATTATCTTTTCTAACCTGACGTGGACCATGCTTTTACCATTTGAGCTGAAATTGTATGTTTTTTTGGAGAAAGTAACTTTGTAAGTACATCACTTTAAAAGTAAAGCTGGTAACTTTCAGCAAGTACACAATTTGTAAGATGAAATTATGATTTGGATGAAGTGTAGCCCCCACACATGAAAATGTTAAAGCAGCATGTTAAGTAATATGACAAGGATCTAAAGGCAAAAAAGATTTGACCTCTGTGTGAATGTGACTTTAAGACATTTCAACTACACTGACGCAGTACATCAGAAACATCCATGTCTGCATCCTGAATTAGAATTGATAATTACACAATCTGGCTTTGTTTTTGCACCAACGATAAACAGCATGCACAGCCAGACGGTGCCGGAGGACTGCAGGGCTAGCAAGGTTACCTACTGCCTGTCTGCTACCTTTACTGCAGACTTTAGTTAATTTAACCTGCATTCCCACTTAGCCAGTGTTGGAGGTCAATGCCTTCCTCATAGTGCTCATTAACAAATAGCATTATGATATCATTTTATTTCAGGTATTTGATGTGATAATGTGGGTTAAGGCAAATGAGACAAATGGTTTAGTGGACAATTACCAATTATGATGTGCATCTCAGTTTTGCCCACACTCCTGCTCACTTTTACCAAACACCAATCTGCATTTTGAGGGCCACTTAAACAATTTTCTTATTGAACAAATCCATAGAAAGCGACAACCTATACTCAACCAACTAACATAAAATTCTAGTTCCCCAGGGTATGTATCATATAGACCAGGGAATCCACAGCCTCATTCAAGAGATTCATTTCCAAACTATTGAGGTCTCAGGAGGGTAATTACATCATCCCTTGAGACCATGTCTCATACACACATTTCCTGTTAGCCTTGCTGGTGATACACACACACACACACACTCACACACACGCACACACACACACACACACACACACACTCACACACACACACACACACACACATACACACACCAAGTCCCTCAGCACAACCAGGCAAGTGGAACCAATTGATAAGCGCCTGTGCAAACCAGGGCCCAGTTAAAGTAAGGCTCGAGGGAAATGCTTACGATGGGGCAGATATGGTTGTACCACCAGACGGGAATGAGCAAAGCAGTGGGAGAATGTGAGAAGGTGTTTCAGGAATCATTTTACTAAAGCTGGAAAGAGAATAATCGAATGCATTCACACTCACTGTCTCTGAAGATTCCCCTGGTGGGAATTGTACTCTATGAGGACCTAGGGATCCCGAGATGTCTTATACAGTTGTATGATCTTGTGACAGGTGGGTCTTTGTTTCTTGCTGCCAGAAAATACACTCTGGTGGGGAGTCCAGACATTTCTTGAAGCCAAAACTGATCATTGGGAGTCAACTTCAGAATTCAGAAACTTATAGGATATCAAGTTTTGGGACAGGAATGTTTAAAGGACATTTATATCTGCATTCAACCCATTTAATCTGTTCAATGACTCTCTCTTCTGCAAAGCATCTATTGTAAAAGGATTTGAAATAAATCTCTGTGCAATGTCATTGAGTATGTGACTTTGAAACAACCCCAGATAAAACACCTATTGATTCTTCCTCCGAATCTCCATATATGGATATGTGTGTCAATACTGTACAAGTATGTCTGCACACACATTGGCACAGTTGGTATATCTGGGTGAGACAGATAACTTTAGCTAGATGTGTGCTGAATGTGTGGTCACCTTCCCCTCCCTCCTGATTAAAGACCTGTTTTTCAAAATGACTCCAAAATCCCACACTGCTTTGTTCTTTTAAGTTAAGCAAAGTCCTTTTTTTTTCTTTTATCAGACACAGACAGGACCTTTTTTTAAAAACCAAGATTAGGCTTAGGCTAGTGCTGTACTCATGTAGGTGAAATGACTTCAAAGATAATATATGATCATAATCATACTATAAAACTGCAAGGAGAGAGAAATATCCAAAATATCACTGAGCCGCACAGCTATGTATTACGAGCTATAGGAAATAACTGTCAGAAAGATTTATGAAAACTCGTAAACAAACTACTTCTCACAATTCATTTTGATCTCCAAAAAAAGCAAACACTCCAGTTTATCCAGACTGGTAAATTTTCAGTGAGTAGGAGGCCTAAAAATTCTTCATCATATTGGGATTAATTTTGTCAGTCAAAATTAACATTCGAACATTTGTTCCAAAAGAGGAACAACACTCGTTTGGAGGCCAACGAGCATTATTTTGTTCTATGCAATATAAACAAGGCTATAAAACGAAGGCTTATTTTTACCCTGAATATCCTCACATGTGTCTGCAATTTGCCCATCACCGTATTTTCATTATTTCAATAACCAGTAAGTACTCTGCTTATTTGCTACCTCTCTTTTGTCTGTTTTGTTCTGTCATGGAGTTATTTAATCTGTTATCACTAGGTCCAAGCTGTCATCTGGTCTCAAGCCATTTGGTGGACTGCTGCAGCCCCAGGTGCAAATTTTGCCCACTAAATGACAATGCAAGCATGCCAGCACTTCAAATGGATGGGACAATAGCCATTATTTAAGAATAATTGACATTTGGCTATTTCAAGCACGCTCTTGTGAGCAAATGCTAATAACATGGCAATCAAAGACACATTAATTAATCTGTTTGAATTCAAGTAAACTGTTTCAATGCATAGCCTGGTGCACGCAAATAGCTAAAAGTGGTTCACATACTGCCGTAAAATGTATAACTCTTCCTGTTTAAAAAAACAATAACCTAAGAATGGGAAATGTGACTACAATGCAAAACTGGCTCATGTAGGACCTTCAGAAGGGCTGCCATTGTAATAGCCATGCAAAGCCTCTAGCCTTATGTAGCAAGCACCCTTCCTAAAGAGTGTCAGAAGGTGTCAGTGTCAGTCTCCATGTGATGACATATTTGATTAAAGTCTTTCACAGAGCCTGACAAGAGTGCAAAACTCAGCTCACTACATTCAAATATAAAGAACTGAGTAAAATGAGATGCCAAAGGGACCTTATTCGCCAGCATATTTCCATTTAAAACATTCTCACGTCACCATCACTGTTCACTGCCACGCGCACACACACACACACACACACACACACACACACACACACACACACACACATTCACCTCAGGGTGCCTGCATACTCCATGTCCTCACACTTTTGTGGCAATATTTATACACTCAGTGGTGGAATAAATAACAGATATGGTGTTATCATAAAACACTCTCTTGTGATATACTGTATCTTTCCTGCAGTTTTTAAGATGCTCAAATAAAAAATTTTGTTTTAATTGAGTTAAAGAAAGTTCCTAGCCACAGTATATCATTCAGAATGTCAGCCAAATTAATTTGAGTAAGTTTCATTATCAAGCCTGCAGCATTGCTACAACTATTTGGCCCCAGTAGACAAAATAGTCTTCTTTTTACTTCCTCTTCCCTCTCCATCTTGGTGAGTCACTTGCTCAGCTCTCAGAGGATCGATTGTTTACTCCAGCAAGACAGAATCAGAGTTTGCTTACTCTTGCTGAGCCTCCTATTTGAGCAAGCGCCTGTACACTTTTTGTCTCTTTGTTTTAAAGGTCTAGTGCCTTGAGAATCATTATGGCTCAAGCATAACAGCAAACAAGAAATGAGGCTCTCTGAAGGCATCCAACTGCTTCCTAACGAGGAGAAGACTCACACTGGCAAAGACTTTTAGGGCATAAAATCCTGCAAACAACAGAAAATCAAATTGGGTCAGCAGTGCGACTTGGATAGCCTTATCTGAGCACACCATGGGTTGTGGGGGATGAGTGGGCCAGTTTGGGGTCCACCCTGCAACCAGCGGAACTCTCAACCCAAGGCCCGAACATAGGCAGGGCTTTCAAACAGCCCAAAATTAAATGTTCGTTGTGCCCTCCAAGCGTATGTTTCTAGGTAATTAGAGTCATATATAAACTAATCCTGAGAGAATAAATCGGTTGAGAGACTGAACCATTCTATCCGTCAAAAAACTGAATGTTCTCTGGAGGCTTCTCTCCCCTCTCAAAAGCACAAATGGTTCAGTCTGTGCTGCACGTAGGTTCATCATTTAATCATAGTTGATGCGGGGAGCTTTAAAGTAAAAAGAAGACTATTTTGTCTACTGGGGCCAAAATAATTTTATACATATTTAAAACATATACATATTTATCCTTTCTCCAAGAAAATACAGTCATGATATCAAACAAAAAAAGGAAAGAAAGAAATCAAAAAAAGGGAAACAGCTTTAAAATGGTATCAGACGAAAGCTGGGATCAACAGTTTAATTAATAATATCGTTACATTAGGTACCCGTGAACATGTACATTTAAACCATTCAAAATATTTAAATAATTTATTTAGTTAGTTGTTTAAAATGGTCTAAGAACATCTCCTGGAAATCAATACAGAAAATAAATTGATAGCAAAGATAAAAATAGGCATAAGTGCACACACACACACACACACACACACACACACAATACATTAAATTCATCAGATTATCTCCTCTTCTGGCGTTCTTGTCTTCCAGATTACCCGTTTTGACACCCCTTTTAAATACACTAGAACCTCCTTCTAAAGATTCTCTGTAGTGCCCCTGCTACTTCCTAACAGCTCCTTTTGAAAAAACAAGAAGAAGAAGGAACTTAATGTATTACTGGGAAAGACAAAATATACGGTCTTACACTCCTCATCCTTCATTTGTATGTCCGACAAAAACTGTATGATTAACGCATAACCTATAAGATATAAGAAACTGTGCTTACTAAAGAAACGGTCCTCACTTTAGCTAACTAGCAACTTTGCTATGCAAACAATGTGAAACAGGAGATAATTAAATAGAGCCATTTATTTGATTTATTTCGAGATAAATCATTATCATTAACAGGCTAATATACGCTAAACAGAGCTTTGCTAGGTTTTGCTATCTTGTTGTGCTATCTTCATAGCTAACTAAAAAATATCCTTGCCCTGTCGGAGGAGTTTCAACACCTGTCCATTGACCGTTAAAACCGTTGACCGTTTACCTCGCACAGATTCTAACTGTCAAGCACACGGCTTTTCTCAGCTTTTCTCAGCGGCTCATCAGCTTTATGAGATCGGCACGCTGCTACCTCAGGGAGGTCCGTTAAATATGCAAGCGAGATAGGGGGGCAAGTATTTTTGTGACTTAGTCTATTTTTCTAAAATAAAAAACTATCAGATCAAAACAGTGGAGAGAAAAACTAAGTATGCCTAGTGTCCTCCTGTCACCCCCTATAAATAGTTGGCTAGTTAACTGCAACTACACACACACACACACACACACACACATACAAACTTTCACCTTAGTTTTACACATTAGTTCACACCCAATCAAGTGCTAACACTTTACAACTTAACTGTTTAGTAATGCTTTATACTGTAATACGTATAGTGTTTATATTAAACCTATAAGGTCAGATTTGGTTGAACTGCTTTATGAATGTATGAAGGTGTAATGTATGTATATGTGTATTTCTTTTTTCTTTCTTTCCTCCTTATGGCTGTGTAAGGTAGAATGTAAACTCCCCTTGTTCTATTGTAAATAGTTTGTTTAGCTTTATGATTGATTTGTTGATATGGACTGAGGTCTATCACTGTGCACTCACATTTGAATATGTCCATGCAGAATTTATACATTATGTCAGCTGTGAAATGTAAGCTTTTCCAAATAAACATATGAATAAAAACAATCTAGACAGTCTTGATGTTGCCTCTCTTCCTATATCGTACTTTGTTCAGTGAACACAGGTGCAAATCACACTCAGGCTTCTCCTGCAGACCCAAATGCCCATTATTGCCTCCAATTTTGACAATTATCTGCACAGTCCTGATCGGTTCTTCTCAGCAAATAAAGCTGAATTAAACCAACACCTGTTGACACTTTTGGGGGAACTGATAGTTTTACAGTGACAGGGAAAATTAATTTCTGTTACAATTTCAGCAAATGTGGAAATCAGCTGTGTAATATGTTTAAAATAATAATAAAAATAAAAAATCTTACCTTAATATATTCTCAGTATATCAGTTTCAAACAATGTCTATTTGCTGTCTGTTGCAGACTGCTACAGATAATGGTTTAACTTTTTTTATTTTATTTTAACATTACTCTGTAACATATCTAATAATGTTAAACAAATCATTTAGTAATAAGAATAACTAAATACTGTATATTATTAGGTGAAGAGACATTTGCTACAGGCTAAGTTTGATATTAAAACTAGAACAATTCTTAATATTTTATTGACCGCATGCTTTAAAAAACTGCATTCAAATGCACTATGGACATCATGGACATCAGATGGGTTTATTTAATTTGTTACTGGGGAATTGATATCTCCCTTAACCTTAATGTTGTAGGGGGTATTAAACTGACACACCCAGTTACCACTAATTACATCTCACGCCAAGAGGTGAATCATGAACACAATAACTCAATTATACAATTAGCATTTCCAAGATTAAGATGTGTGCTTGTGCGTGTATGGGAGAGAGGGGGCGTGTTTGTGTCTGTGTGTGTATGCTAACTAGATTATCATAATTTGATTGAAACAGCATAGACTGATAAGGACAGAATACAAGAGATACACAGTAGGAGAGCATTACCATTGCCATTTAGAGTTTCTAGCTCTAGTTAAAATTGAATCAATGCTGCAGTTGCCCTCTACAGTAAAAGATGTTAAAACAACCAATTTTGATGGCCCTATTTGCATGTGTGCTTAAAGACGATTGCTATGTCTAGAGCACAGTGCTATTACATATACACATGTAATAGGATTTTAATTACATATAATAGCGTAAAGTGTGTAACTTCATGATTTACACACTTCGCATTGTGGGTTGATGGGATGGTTGTAAAGTTCTGTTATTTTTATGAAAACTTAAGACCTTTGAAAAATAGGCATCCAAGGACCATGTCTATGTTTAGAACAGCATTTAAAACCCAGTACAATCTTATATTTTGATATTGTTGAGCCAAACAAAATGCATGTTGGAAATGTGCAGTAATTACAATGGGTCATGAAATAATAACAGACATAGTTATGACACTAGATGGGTATAATTACCAACAGTTATTTAAAGAACTGGCATCATTCATGATATAACTCAACAACTTAATTGGAGGGTTATATGTAATGAGTCACAGAAAACTAACTCCGCCCTAATCTGATGTAGATAAGGAGTGGATAAGAGAGATGTAAACCTCACACTATAGCTTTTCCAGAGCTGGAACTTTAACTGCTAATTTATTTCTCCACCATATTTGCTGGGGTTTAACACACTAACAGAATACATTATTGTGTGGCAAATAAGGCATAAAATACAGATAGAGAGTGTATTGCCAAAGAACGTCGTTCCTCCCTTAACCTTAAGATTGCCGGTAAAAGTTACACTTTTAACAACACATTGTAACACTTTTTTTTGTAACATTTTTCAGCATCCCCTCGACACTATTGCCGGTATATTCCAGGCTGCTGTCAGTTCAGCCATACATGCAGTGAACTCCTGCCTTGTGCACAGAGTTTATTCGCTTACCACCACCTAACACTCAGACCAACATAGCAATTTGTGGATGCCTATGGATTTTCAAAGATCCTGGGTGTCATAGACTGCATGCATATTCAACATATTTGGTCCATAAAAATACACCAAATGAATGCAATTACAGATTATACTGTAGGTGTACATGGATTTATTAGTGTAGCATAACAAAATGTTAAGCTTTATCCGTCTTCAGCCTCTTGTTCTTAGACCAGAGGCCCGACGGATGATGGCAATAGATGGAGGGGAGGAAATCATGTTGTCGTAGGGCCAAGGCAGTGCTTTAGTGGACTGCTGCTCCATTGCGCTTGCCATTCTCTCCAGGCTGTTGCTAATGGAGACGAGCAGTGGATGTTGCTGGGAGTCAATACAGTGGGGGCGGTTATTCAGGGTATCCATGCTGCACCTCAGTGCGCACAACTCTCTCTCTACTGTGGCAAACCCAGCCTGCTTGATTTGAAGGAAGGCACAATCATATGAGCTCACCCTTTGCTGGCCTCCTCTTTTCTCAGTCATTGTGTTTCATCAGTTGTTGCATTCTTCTCACCTTCCACCCTTCTCTCTCATATAGATGATACCTTACTGGATGCTTCAGTTTCTGAAATTGTTGATTCTTATTGAAATAAAATTTTCCTTTTTATCATTGTTCATAAAAACTCTGTCAGTTAAATTTATACACCTGCCTTTGCCTCAGTGTTTGTTTGGGAAATCTCCACGGCTTTTCTGAAACTTTATATCAAATGACAATTTGGACGACACCAAAACCCTCCACACATTTCAATGGCAGTGAGGAGGCTGCAAGATCCTCTGAGAGTGTCAAAGGCTGTCTGCTTGAGGGACCCCCTCCAGTCGCTCTGATGTCTCGCAAGTTAAAGGTGAGCTTTTCCTTCCTTCTACCTGATATCAGAAAACCACTTTTTGCACTATGCAGTGGTTCTCAGATTGCCAGATAAATTTGCTTCCCAAGGTCTACTGATTTGGCGGTTTCAAATATTTGCTCATGTTGATCTTCAGCTCACACACAAGCACCATTTTCTCCACCTTTGTAAACTGCTTTTGTAAACGGCATTTAGCCATCTGACTTCTTTTGGGCACGCCCTTATGACTTTGCAATATGTAGTAGCTCTTGACATAGGACATTGCACTTTGCACATATATGTACATGGTAGAGACCTGTATAGATGACAAATGGCACACTACTGAGGCCACCGCTCCAGGTATTTTTATTTTATGCAATGAGCAACGTCTATTTTTTTATCAGAATGCATTTTAATGAGAATTTAATTTGTTTGAAAGTGTAAAATAAGAAAAACCTAAGGTCTTACCATCTTTTACACATATCTTGCCACAACACTTAACCTCAACATCTTCCTTATATTTGCATTTTTTGGGAATGTGTTCACATTTTGTCCATAAACAACCATTAATTTCACAATGTGGAGAAGAAGTACCAGTATGGCAGCCCAGTGGTTTCACATCGCTATGTACTGTATATAATCAAGTCATCAGCTACCTAGATCTCTAGTATGTATGTCTATGGCTTTATGTTATAACAATGTAGCCCTAAATCTCACATGGCAACAGTATAAGTTCTTCACCTGGCATACTAGTAAAACTTTAAAATGACGCCAAGCTCTTGGATTCCCTCTGCATATAATTTCAACATGTTTAATCCTTGGTTTATATTACATTTACCATGCACAAATAGGATCATTAAAATTTTTGCAACTGTTGCCCTTCACTGATCAATACTCTGTGTATCCCGGCCTTCAAATAAGATCTAGTCATACGTAATTCTCAGTCTCAAAATATAGTGCCTTAAAATGGATTCCTCTGCTTCTCCCTAATGTACCTGAATCTGATTTATGGAGCAATCCAAACAGAATAAATATGTGTGATCCTGAATGCTTCTGGAATACAAAATTCCCTCCCCATTGCTCAAAACAATGCCAGCGGCTTGGTCATAAATTGTCTTCTTCAAAGTCTTTTTAGCAGGTCCATTCTATAATTTAAAATATATTATAATCGGCAAAGCAGTAAAATATATCTTTGCCTGTAAATAAGTGATGGTAGGCTGGGTAATTCCGTGCACTGTAAGAGTTGAATTTATATGGCATTGAATCAGCCGTTAATTTCCCTGAGGAAATTAATTTAGTCTGTGCTAAGCAGAAAGAAAGTGAAGATGAATGCTGACCACTGTCTCTGGCATGGATATTGATAGTGAGAGAATATGCTGGCCATACATTAGGCCTCTCGCACATTATGTCCATGCCCAGCTGGACATGTGGTATTTAGGAATGGACATTCATGTCACTGGAAACGACCTTGGGAGTGCACTGGTGATAAGGAGAGGCAGGCATGTACCAAGAATTGTGCAGGATTCAGAATGAGGTCTTATTCAAAATGATGTGATGATACTATTAATCCCCCTCCATAGCAACATCAATTACAAAAAAAACACTTACAATGGCTGTTTGAATAGCCTTAGCATTGGCCCTTGCTGTATGCCAACTATAAAGAAATTCATTGAACAGCTTACAAGTTACATTTAGCACTCAGACACATTGTTTCTGTAAAGCATTTACAGCTGTTATGGAGTACAGGAAACTGCTGACCAAAGGCCCTGACTTTTGCTTAACTGCCTCGAGAAAGTATAGCAGGAATCATGGCCAACACACTCTGACCTCCTGGGAGGTCTGGTGATTTGCATCCCTTACTTACAGTGGAGAGTCCTGCTCTCACATGTCGATAATAGCGACAGTGCATTTTGTGCACTAACCCTATTGTTCGGGCTCTAGCACTTCTCGATGCCAGATCAAAGCCCTGGATCTCCACCCCCAGAGGCTCTAAGAGTCTCTGTGATCCGATCACTTGAGCCACATGTTAATACCAGGTGGAAACGGGGCCTAAAGCCTGCTTAGAGGCTCTGGCATTTACCATAGCCATCCCTTTGAAACAATATGAAAAGGCCAAGTAGCAAGTGTCTTGATTTTTCTTCTCCTCTTTCTACACGCAAAGAATGGACCTGGCATGCTCTGAAGTGGGCTTACAAATGCTGTTTCAGAATCCTCCCATTACTCTGCTTTGCAAACACATCCTATGAGAGCACTTATAGCTCAATCTGGCGCATTGCTTTTTGAAGTCTAAGAGTGTGGTGATCATTAAACATTTTATTCTATTCTCAGCCAAACACTAAAGCTAGTTAAAAGTTCGATCTGTATTGTTACTTACATTTTTGAAAAAGTGAGAGTTTAAAAGTTTTATTTTGTGTGAAGCTAATAATACAAGCTAACCCTTCTGGAATCCTAAGCTATAAAACCTCCTTCATTTTACCCTTGGTTTTAAAGTACTATATATTTAAGACTTAACAGCATTATATTATTTGACCAAGAAAATTTTTTAATAAATAAAATAACATTTGTTGCAAGTGCCTTCATTTGTAATACAAAATGGTTCACTTTTGTAGTCTTTGACCTGCCCCCCATTCTTGTTCTTCACGTATGGAAGGATACGTGATGGGTTAGACTTGCCTTACACCAACGACCCATAGCTCCCATAGCGATACCTCATTGAGAATCAGGGCAACCAGAGAAGGAAGTGTACAATGTAGCAAAAATGCTCTTCTTCTGTTCATCGCACTTATGGCAGCCACAGCAGGCAGCCACATGACTGTAAAATAAAAAAAGCCCAGTCATACCACCAACCAGGAGGGCAGCAGGTCACTTGAATTTCCATTAACATCTGTCAATATAGAAGAAACAACCTCTTCCCCAATATAACATAATAAATAACCCAAAATATGCAATTTGGTCTAAGCAATTGGTTAAAGCAGTAGAGTTTCTAAAATGACAAATATTCATTGTTCTAAAAGCAGTCTGACTGGTTGTTACAATTGTTATAGTATTTATTTTTTTATCAATGACAAGAGCTAGAGCTAAAAATCCTACTGTGACAAATGCAGACCTAACTTTCACTAGCATACATGATAAAAATTATTTTTACTGACATCTTATATCTCCTTTTAAATGTATTAAAATAAAAAATACAAATCAAATAAAAAAATCTTTTTTACTGGAATTACTTCTGGGATACAAATAATGAGATGTAACACTTTTTTTTTTTTAAATAACAAGAGCCTCACAGGAGGCCTCATGATAATGTACATGCAGAATAAAGCAGAATCACTATGGGTTGTGTAAAAGCATAATTGCTATGCATTCCAAAAGGTCTCATCTTTTATTGTTTAAACCCAATGGAAGCCTAACATAAGGTCTAGCATATTTGGCATAGTAACATCATATCTATGAAAAATAAAAACAGCCAAGTATGCAACATAATTAATTCACTCTACTGGCAAGGTCAAACTTTCCCATTAACTTACTTACTTATTACGGTGCATATTTCATTTTCCCCCTCTATTATGTCCCTTCTCATGCCATCTCTCCATGTAAAAACGATAGAGAAAAGATCAAAAGTTCCAGCAATTAATGGTAATTGAGCCGCTCTGTTTCCCTCGAGGATTAGACCTATCACTGATGAAAGAGAACGGTGTGGATCTTAAAGCCGGATAAGAGTTGTAACCATGCATTAAAATGTGCTAACAGTTGACCTCCGTTGCTAGACTGTCACTAGTCATCAATCAACACAAGTCTTCTGCACAGCAAAGTGAAACATATCACCTTGATTTTGTCTCTTATCAAAAGCTTCATTCCTGTGGGAAATTAAAAAGGTTAGGGCCATTGGCAGTAGTGTATAACAACGCTGCAAGGTTGGTGTTATGGCGAAGTCACGATTTAGCGTGCTAGCTATCTGCCACATCAGTAGCATAAGGACATTTGTGGCACTACAAAAGCTTATCACAGCTCTTTCTCTCTCTCTGTCTCTCTCTAAGTGTCTGTTTGATGGCAAAGAAGCACAAAAAACTTTTTCATCTTATATTACAGATATGGTTGCCTTTATGTAAGTGTCTATCTGAGGAGGCTTTTAATGTTGTACATTTGCAGAAACATCTGTATCACTGCAAAAGATAAATAAAAGGAATATGTCATGAAAAATAACCTAAGTATCTAATTAACGCTAGACAAACTAGACTAATGTTTGAATTAAAAAAGGTATAGACTTAATTTAAAGAAGTCATGAAGTTTATTCATATACAATTAAGTGCAAGATAAAATAAATATGGTAACACTTTACTGTAGGGCAGTGTTCATAAGGCTACATGACACCTATATAAGACCTTCATGACAACTGATATAAACATTTATAAACGCTTATTCCAACAGGCGTCAGTTAAGTTAACAAAAGCAGCCTTTCTGACAACTGTTGGAATAAGTGTTTATAAATGCCTATGTCAGTTTATGTTAGTTGTCATGAATGGCTGATTTAGGTGTCATGTAGACTTCTGAACACTGCCCTACAGTAAAGTGTTACCAAAAATATAACTCATCATGATGTGCTTTTCCAGTTGCAGAACAGGAGACTGACCTTCTGAGCTGACTGGGTGTTTTTGTAAAGCTCCAATAAAGCAAAACCACTTCAAGCCAGGGACAATTCAAGCCAGGGACAACACTCTCCATGATGACTCCATGGAACTTATCATTCAATATGTCAAGGCAGCATAGGAGATACATGAAACCTTGAGCTGATCAACTTTTTTTATTATATTGAACTAGGGCCAGGCGATATGACGAAATAATAATGATATTGGGTTGCGTCACCCAGTATTGTGGGTATTGTCAGTAATCCTATAACTGAGTATATGATCACTCTATATGAGTATCTATATTATTATTCACACTAACAAGTAGGTGATTGGATGTTAAAATTTAATTATCAATCAAATGATCTTTGCACTTTGTGAGCTAAATATTGTAATACATGTTGTGTATTGTGAAAATGTCTACAAGTTTTGTAATACGATCGTGACACAAGGATTTCTATTTTGTTTTGACTGGCTGTGTTTCTGAAGAAAGACTCTCTCGCTAAAGAAATGAGTTTCATGTTGCAAAACCAGTGCATGCCTTACTGGCTCTGAATAGAATGTGCAAAAAACAACACCATGCATGTGTTAAATAAGTTGCTTGGACCATTCAAAGTATTTATCAGTGTACAAGAGTTATTTCTCCAGCCCTTGATCACTACCGAGGTGAAAATTATTACGAAAGAGATATACCAAAGTGTAACATTTTAAGTTATTTTAACTAAAAAATTAAACCTAGGAATTAAAAAAAATCCCATTCATTTAACTATCTATAACTTTCTCATTGTGAAACAGCAACAGCATTATGTCACCACTGTCAGCCTGGGCCAACTTTGTTTACTTGCTGACTCCTGTCTTTTTATGCATTAGGTAAGCTATAAGTCATAGGACACAACACAGCAAAGCAAAATATTCCCCATTGGCTTTGTTGGACCTGGAACACCTGCATAAGGCATTCTATCCTCTTGCAGTTTGCACCTGCCTTACATGCTTGGCTGATATGGCCTATAAGGCCAGGAGGATAAAGACATCATCTTCAGGGCTAAGAGGATGGATGACCCGCCTTGTGTATGGCTGTCTTCTTAAAGTTCATGTCCTCGCAGAAATGCACGCACACACACAGAGTTCTGCATGTGCTCTCATGTATGCCTGTATGGCTTTACCGAGAATCCTGCCTACCTGCCCACCCGTACACCAGGTTCCCCTTAATTTATTCTCATCTGTAAGCACACATCCCCCTGCACGAGCACATTACTCTTAACTCCTCTCTTATTGGCCCTATCACAATCATTAGCTCCCCCATATCAACAATCCCTCTCTCCTTCCACTCAATAAACATTACCTGGGCTTAAATGATTCGGCATGATGAGATTACTGCCCTAAATTAGCGCCACTGCCAGGCAGACTTTAAGTCATATTGACGTTTTGAAATGGGTCGTTTGTTTAAAGGACCCAGTGCTGTTATCCAAAGCACTCTGTAAAAGTATGTAGCTTGCATCGAATTCAGCTGGCGAGGGGCTGGCATGAGATGATGAGTTATCATTACCTCTCTCTCCCTTCATTATGAGGTCTTCATCAACATTGGCTTGAGTGCAATATTAATTAATAAGAGGAGAAAGGGAAGAGCATAATCACTGAGATGCCAAAACACTGTAAATATTTTCAAATTGTTCTGCCATTTGATAAAAATATTTATATTGAAGTGCACATATACAGTATGTGTGTGTGTGTGTGTGTGTGTGACTTCAAATAAACCTATTAAATAAATCTTTCTTTTGTGTGTGTGTGTGTGTGTGTGGTGTGTGCGTATATATATGTATCTCTTAATAGAGACCAAATCCCCCCATAATGACAGGAATACATAGCAATTTTAATCTTGTGGGGACATTTGTCTTGTCTCCAGAAAGAAATGTGCTTTTTTACAACAACTAAAAGAGCTAAAAGATTTCCTCTTGATTACCGAGGTTAAGGTTATGGTGAGGGCTAGGTTTAGAAATAGCATTATTTAGCTACAGTAAGTCAATTGAAATGTCCAACATATATTGTTTTAATGTTGTGAAATTACCGTTACTAGTGACATTGTAGATACTATCTCATGTTAAATTATGTTAAAAGCCAACATGTTTTGTATTTTGGTGACATTTGGTTGGAGGGCACATTTGGTTTGTCCCCATAAATAATTTTTTTGTTTGTTTTTTTGTTCATACCAAAGATTTACTTTTGGTTACTGGGGTTAAGGTTAGGGTTAGGCATAGCATCATTAAGGTACAGTAATACACAAGTCCATGGAAATATCCCACAAATATATCAATACGTGTGTGTGTGTGTGTGTGTGTCCATCTAAGAAACTAATATTCTCTTGTCTCAGCAGTAGTCCTTTATTGCAGTGGTGTTGGTCAGGACCTGAGTACATGCAAAAAGAGTCTCACATTTCAACTCAACTGAAGCAAGAGCCGATGTCAAGCACTCCACAACGTCAAAATAACACACACACACACACACACACACACACACACACACAAAAAAAAACACTGCAGGGATACAAACAAAGAATTTACCTAGCAGGAATAGCCCATATCTGGGGCATCAGAAGAAACAGTAAAAGCTGGCACAGCAACTGGGATAGATGGTGACCCGCTGGTCAAATTCTACATTCTGGAGTACATGAGGAATTTAAGGGGTCAAGGGTTCAAACACAGCAGATGGGTTTTGGAAGAAAGTACTTGAAGGCAATTAATAGTAGACTGTGATATAATGTAGAAAATGTGTAAAGGGTAAGGGAGAGTCAGAGGGCAAAGAAAGAGAGGGAGGAAAGGAAAAGGGAAACACAGAGACAACTGCTTCTTGTCAAGAGTGGGATGGATTCAATACTGACCCTGTGTGTGTGAGAGAAAGATAAGTGTGAAAAGAAGACATGGAGAGAAAAAGACAGAGATAAACTACCTGAATTCTCTATTTAACAAACTACATAAGTTCTTTTAAGCATTATCTGCTCAGAATTCATTTTTGGAGACGCACAGAACAAGTCTGTGTATTATACAAAGCATGGTGCAAATTAAAATGTAAATGTTGAATAGTAAAAGCTATCAGGAGATTCATCATGATATCTAAAAAGAATTGGCCATGGGGTCAAACATGGTAGTATCTGATGGTTGCCATCCAGTTCACCATGCATTATGTTTTAATTGACATGGCCACAGTGTTGGTTATTACCCAAACTAGTAGGCTATGTGATTGCCAGTGATTAATGTCACATTTTCTAATTTATATGGAACTGGAGAACATAGGGCACTGAGGATTAGAATAATATTCATCTACCATTTATTAAATGCATTAATATGTAGGAACACATGCATTAAAATCCAGAAAGGAGATACTACATGCTTAATGTTTAATCAAGAAAATACCTTAAGCTTTTTAGCAGTGTAAGCTTTTAGCTTTTTTCCCCAAATAATTTTATCTGAACATTTACACTTGAGTGCTTTGCAAGTCCCTATCCCCCCCCCTTCAAAGGCAAGACCAATCAATACATAACCCTCGCTGACAAACTAAACAATTGAAGCATAATTTGTTATTGTGCTGTGGATAGTAAAGTGCACGCGAAGGAAATAAGCGTCCCCAACTGACCAATGCAAGACCAGGCTGTTGGTTATTTATAGCATGAATTGTACTTGTTTATTGCTCATTACCTTCTGCTGTTTCTGGGAGGAGGAGCTGTAGGAGAAATCTGTGCTGGAAAATGGCTGGACAGACAAAGTCCTTTGGCTTGGACAGAACAGTTTCATTAGGACCCAGGAAGGGGGCCATTAGTGGGGGAGGATAATAGACAACTTTTCCAATGAGTTAGCGGATCTTGGGAGATGCAGGTTCATTTCAGCCGAGGGAGAAATGAGAGAAGGGAGGAAGACCAGAGAACAGATGAGCCTGGTGAGACGGGAGTACTAAAATTCTACCACATAATTGGCAACGGCGTCTGCGGCGAGAAACGTATTTGAAATGCTTTCATAATTAGGTGATCAAATAAAAGAGTCAATGGCTTGTCTGTCTCAAGGCAGCATAATCTAAACGTAAAAAGAATAAATGAATAAATAAATAGCCACTGAATTTGATTATGATTACCACCTTGAGTCTAGGACTCTCGGACAGAAAAGGCAAAAGTACTTAACATAGCTAAATCAAAATCCGTCCTTGAAATGCATTGACAAGATGTTTGCTACGGTGTAAGGTATGAAATTGTTTGGATGTGAATTCATTATCTAATTAGGTTCTTAGTCTGCATATTAATACAGCTTATTTTCCATCAAGGCATACAAAGACCAGGTGTCAATAGTGGCCTCTTAAGAGCTGGAGATAATGTGAGTGCTAAAGAAAACAGAAAATGTAAGCACCACCATTGCATCTATTACTGGATGACACACACATTACTGGAGTAACAACATTTTGGAGAAGTGCTGTGGCCGAGGTAGTGTTTGATTATGGATTTTTTGTTTATACTGCATGTTCATATTTGCACTCAAGGTTTTTTGTACCTGGACAGTAGGCAGCATAAAATAATTATGCCTGTCATGTACTTCTTGATGTACTTATTTGTTTTAGGTTGTTTTAGGTTATTAAATACCTATTTCTATAACAGTTTGGCAAATTACCGAAATAAGTAAACAGTGTGTGTGTGCCAAAGTTATGTATATATTTGAGCAGTTGCTAGATTGGGCCAAATAACATGCTAAGAATGCTCAGTGTATGGTCTCTTCTCATCTAGCAAACCCCATTGAACATAATGAACCACTTTACATCAAGTCAGCCCATGAGAGTTTGCTGTCACTATTCCTCAAACAGGAAAAGGAAACTAAAGTATTCCTATTTTTCATTTCTTTCATCAAGCAGTGTTGACAAACATCATGCACTTTGTTAGGTCATTTGTCAGATTTTAGTTTTGGCCTCTGGGGGGGAAATGACATTCAACAGCACTCTCCCTTGATCAAGAACTAACATATTGCACTGAGACTCGCCAGCAAACTGCAAGTATCTCACCATTCATCAGGACGAGGGTCACTGAAGAAAGTTAATCACAGAATGTATTGGAGATCAATAAAATCAGGGAGTGGGCTCAAATCACAACATCCTGCATTTATTATATATTTTTTTAAACATTAAACTTAGGTTATAAGTTATAAACTTAGGTTAGGTTATAAACTTAGGTTGTTTTAAATATTACCTTCTGTTGGAAAATCTTCTGTGTATTTAAAGCCAAGTGTTGGCAGGTATGGGACCCAGTATAAACATGTCATACACAACATGACCTCACACAGGCAAATTTGTAACTAGAGTATTTGCATGACTTAATTTGTATGAAAAGTTACAAAGGTTATGGTTAGGGTAAGGGACGTGGTTAGTGTTTATACTTTTCTTACTTCTTCATCTGTATCGAATTTTAAAAATCACCTTACATCACCCTTGTTTGTTAGAATTCATACAAATTTTTTTGCAAGACTCACTATACACTAGCAAGACACGAGTGCATTATCAGTGTGGTAGATTTGACAACTAATATTTGACTCATATATCAACCTGAATGTAATCTGGATTGGGCAGCTATGAAGAAAACGCAATACGATGTGGAAAAACAGAGGAAGCGCTGTACTTGACTCTTTCTTCTCTAACACACAGATTTGCACTCGTCTGCGTCTTGCAATAAACACTCCATTTACTGCAAGCTTCACCCAGTCAATATTAGCCTTCTGCTAATAGGCGACCTAATGCCTTCACAACTCCCAGTCAGTCTGGCCCTGCCTCTAACAGAACCTGCCAGGGCTGATATCATTGACTGGTTGGCCTGCTCATGGTCTAATGAACACAGACGTTCCCTACCCCCTTGGTTCCTAAGAGGAATAGGGGGTTAGTTGACTTGGCTGGCACTGAACACTTTGCAGCCAGACCACTGCATGCCATGCCTTGCCATTGGCAGAATTACTGGCTCCCAATGCTGCATCAGGTCTGCATGTGTTAAACTGTTCTCAGTATAGGTGAAGAAGTGAAACTCCCAAAATTTAAAGACCTACTTTTAGCTTTCAAATACATTTTGGTTTGGGTTTACCAGACAGTATTTCAGACAGAGCAGTATAAATGTGTTCTAAAAACTATGGGCAGGTCTTCAGTAACTGTCTGGATGTAATTTAAAAACATGGAAGGCAACCTTATTGCTTTTCTCAGAGAGACCTAAAAACAGTGTAAATGATGCTAAAGTGTTTTTTGTCAAGGTCAGTCCATTCCTCATACTGAGAACTCAAGGTTTCCTTCACCCCACGGGAAGGTGCGACCATTTCACAATAGCCTCACCTGTCCTGTACCGTCCTCTATCTCACTCCTCCCTCATCTCTATCTCTCTATCCTGCCTACAATAAAGGGTTTGCAGACATCCTGAAGGGATGTTCGACCTTCCCTCTCTGTCTTTATTATTTTCTCTATCTTTCTCTCAACGCACACTCCTTTTCAGAGCCTTATGTATCAACCCCTTATTATCTTGTCTGCCATTTTTTCATTAACTATACACATAAGCATTTTCTGTCTTTCCCAATTTTGTTCCATTCGCTCCTCCATTTTACCTCTCTTGCACTATCCTGTTAAGGTTATATTTTCCCTTTTTCTTCTCTTATTTAGTCCTCTCTCCCTCTTCTATTTCTCACTCCCTTCACTATCACTCTCTTTCAGACTCACTGTCTTGTACCGCTGCTCTCTTGCAGATTGCCAGGCTTGCAGGCCAAAAGTATAGCTTGCATCTGTGTCATAAGAGGCAGGAAATTGGAGTGTTTGGGGGTGGAGAGGAAGGTGCTGTTCTGAGTAATTTAGCTTGAACAGCTTCCAGGGGAAGAAGGAGGCAAGCCCCGGGCCATTGGGCACAGGCTTTTACGCTCAACTGAGAGACAGACACATACACACAAACTCACAGTAGAGTGGCAGCATGCTGTGTACAATGAGAATCCTTTCAGTCAATCACACACACACACACACACCCACACACCCGTACAAAAATGCAAGGAAGCATTCCAAGTCCCCACCCTCACCAGGCATACAGTAAAATGTAAACCCAATCATTAAACAGAGTACAATCTACATATGAAATGTAATTTTCCAAAATTAATTATACCCATCTGTTTATGGCTTTCAAATGTAATTTGTAGAGTGAGACAAATATGGTGGTCAGCTAAAAGGGATTTAAAGCCCAGTTTCAGAATTGAGAAATGTACATAGAAATGCATTTCATTAGCATTATACCTGATTAGAATTTCAAATCACAAAAAATTTAGTGAGAAAAAAAATTGTGTGCTCTTCCTGTCTTGCCTCATGGCCAAGGCATAGGTGCAGAAACAAACAAGATGAAATGTGGGCAGTGAGCAGAAGCCCATGTTCCTGGCTGCAGCTTCTAGTCTAGCGAGAGCCATATTATCAGCCAGTGAAGATGAGCAAAGCTGAGGTAGGCAGGCAGCAGCCGTTTTGGATGGAGGTTTGGGATTGCTGAGAGATAGTAACAGAAGGGTAATGTCATCATATTTTATGAAGCAGAGAGAGGGGGCAAAATGGTAATGGCTGGCAGGCAATGGTTTTGGTATTTTGAGTAGAGTGTAGGAGTGAAGAGTTGCCTCTGGCACACTAACTACCACACAGGAAGGACCAAAAAACAAGAGTTACTAAAATCAGTTACAATACATTTTTACGCTTTTTTACGCTACAGGGACAGGGTTTCTCTAAACTACAGAACCTTATGATGTGTATGTTTTTCCGTCTCTCACACAGTGTCACACTCGATGACACGATCACTAAAACAGCATGGTCTCATGAACAACAGATTTAGAAGACCCTTTTGGGCAAAACAATGGGGAGGACATGTAAAGAGTGCTGCTGAGCCATTACATGCTCGGCTACACCTGCTGTGTGTGCATGGTTGTGGGAGTGAGTGCGTATGTGCAGTGTGATGGATGATAAGGATGATGAGTGATGATATGCAAATGCCACATGGGAGAACACCTGAGCTTCAGCTACTCATCTGACTCAGACAAAGAGAGAGAGAGAGAGAGAGAGAAACAGAGAAATTAATCTTTTCACCACTTCATACACACAAATCGTCTCTCTTTAAGTATTTAGATGTACCAAAAGAGCAACAAAACTATATATTTAACCAAATAATTTAAAATAATTAAAATTTTCTCTCAAAGAGTTAATAGTTAGAAGACTATTGATGAAAGAATTGTTCAAATATGTATGTGCTGATAAGAGGAAATATAATTAAATGCAAATTCAAATGCAAGAAACCAATGAGGGGCAAGTAATAGTTTAGGTGAACAGTTTGCCCAGTTGCAAAATACACCTCTAAGCCAAACCTTAATATAAGATTAATCTGTTTTTCTGAGACACACTACCATCATCTTGATTGACAATGCAGACCCCTGTGTTTTTATAAATGCAAAAATGAACATTTGCCTGCACATGTGGTGAGGTATGCATATAAATAAAATTCCTTCCCCTAATTTTTTATAAACATTTTAGGCATTTTTAATGCTATGTAGATTTTAACTTTACTTTTGCTCAAATGTAACATATATTATGTGTGAGTGCATGTGCAAGCTTTGGATGGCTTTCTGTGTGTGGCCATAAACATCACGGCCATCAGTTTAGTTTTGAAGAAGAGACGAGCAGTTAGCCCATTTTGATATTTTAAAAATGCTATATTTCTTTGATTATACACATTTTCACTTGAGAACCACTGATGAACAAATTGGAGGTTTTGAGGGTTGCAAAATATTATTCACTGTGTCTCACAAGTACGTTAGCTAAGCATGATGAAGGACAATGCTAGCTAGCAAGCTAGCTATGTACAGTAGTCTTCATGCAATAGGCTAACCTCAGCATACCATCTATAATACCAAACAATTTTTTAGAATTTTTTTTTTTTACAATAACACACAAACATTGTTAGAAGACAAGATTTGCTTTAAAGTTCTTTTGCAGTTATTTAGCTACATTTCCTTCAAAGGAACTGGAAAACGATGCATTTAGTGTTACTGAACCTTACTGCAATATGGACTGTAAGTTCTCAACCTCATCTTCTTTGAAGCATATTTGGGTTATTTCACTCATCTAGGATTTAATGTATTATTTTAATGTAGCGCTATGCAATTTTAAAGGAAATATAATATCTGCAGTACTGCTTCTCTTTATCCCAGTGGAATTAACATACTATGTATCAAATCTGAGCAGTAGAAATTAGCATGAATGTCAGTACTGAATGGTGATTAAATGCTAATCCATATCTACACGTTGCGGTTCTCATGTATTGAAGTGTGTACACAACCCACTCTACATAGGCCTAGAATGATGCATGTCTCAAAATTACCCAATACATGACTAAAAACATGAATAAGAAATGCACATGCATGCATCATATTTAAAATCAGGTTGTAAATCAGGGTCCATTCTGAATACTGGCAGGTTTGTGGGGCTTGCGTCTTGCATACAAATATTTTGCTTTGACAAATAACATGCAGGTGAAGTTAATATTCTTGAGCTTTTTCTGTGATCTCATGAGCGCAGTTAAATTAGAAAAGCAAGCTTCAGTTGTGCCATTTACCTGTTTTACCTCTTTTATTTTGGTTATGTGCTTTTTTTCGAACATTCTGTTTTCTCAGAAGGCAGCTTCTAGAGAGCCTCTCAATGGCCACCCAGAATTCCCTGCTCAAGAAAGAATGGATTCATTTATTTATACATTTATTTAATTCTTGATTAATTTATTACTGCATTCAAAATCCTTGTTTTAATCATGTGTAAGCCTTTTTTAATTACAACATTTCTTTTCATTTAATCTTCTGGTTTATAAACAGTACTATATTTCATATAGTTCATCTCTTAAGACCTTGCTCTCCCTCTCTACCTATTTTTTATCATCTGCTGTATAATTCTCAGGATCTGTTCACCAGCTAACAGAGAATGTATAGTCAAGTTTAATAAGGAGTTTTTATGTTAGAAAAAAACAAACAGAAAAATATCCTGGCTTTCTAAGCTAAAAAGTAAACATTTGCTTGTAAATCATCTGCACTGAAGTGCATAGTTGACTGAGGGATAGTGGTTCCATAAAATTGACCGCTGTATGCTTGAATTGCTGTCACTTTACAATTCAGCTGAATAATCTTCACACTACCATCCTACTGGGGCATACTGTATGTTTTCACATACTAAGCCTAGCTGACAACTGGATTACTCTTTCATTTCTGATTCTGCATTTTTTTTAAATTCATATACACGGACTAGCATTGATATGTGTCAGGAAAACTGTCAGTCACAATAATCATCCCTCTGCACCACTAAAAACTGCCCTATGTGAACACTGATTGTTTCGTGCTCTTCAACACATCAAATCAACATAGTAAAAATAAATAAGCACCTTCAGATATACTTCAATGTGACATGAACATCTACTCTTTGTTATACATCTGCCACATTAAAGTTGAATTCTGATGTACTTAGAACAAAACTAGAATCACTCCCTCTGTTCAGTATATGACTAAACATTTGTGTCTAAAAACTCTAGTTCACTATAATAACCTGCTTTATCCACCCATGTACAACAGAGTACCCCAATACACAGCGGCTGCCTTTGCTTTAAAGACACTTAAGTGGATATGATGGCATAAATGTCCACAGAGTGATGTGTTTAATTAGCAAATCATGACACTGACTGAGAGAGACCAAGAGCCTGTTTCATTTATTCTGCCCTGCTCTCAATGGGTCAACTCAATTTCAGCCCTGCTCCAAAGCCTCTCTGGATCTGTTTGAAGTCACCAGCTTTAAGTAATGTCAATGACAGTCTGAAAGTGCATGACAAAAAAAGAAGAGGAAATGTTGATATTATAGAGAATTTTTTCCCCAGCAGATTAAATGGTGGGGACATCTTAGAAGAAGAAAAAAATGGATTTCAATTTTGGATTTTCCCAAAATGCCCATTAAGTACTATGTCAGATTACGCTCATGTAAAATCAGTCAAATATTTTTTATACACATTGACATGTACATGCACATCATATATGATTTGACTCATGCACACACTCACATGGTATGTCGCAAATCTGCCTAAGAACTGAGTGACAACTCTTTGCCACATAACTCCACTACCAGCTGAATTTGACAGTTCATTATAGTGAGGGATTTACTTTCTTTTCAGAGTTAATAGCACTTAAAATCGTGCGCTGCCCCCATCTTGCACACCCATGTATAGCCATGCATTTTGGCAAGGGAAAATCTTATTTTCAAAAACTCTCGCATTAAGACCAACTGGTGTGGCCAGAGCTGATAACAGCTGTCCGGCCTGCAATGTCACCTACATCGACAAGAATACCGAGAAGGACGAAAACAGAATTTTAATGGTTTCAGTTGCTGAAGAGTAACATCATTATCCTAGAGACTTGTAATAATCAGCTAATGAACAAACAGTGTGGCCTGGCTATAATGAGAGAGAACAGGAGAGAGACTGAATTGGCTCTGTAAGAGAGAGTTTTCAACCACCTAATAGGCAATATGCCATGCGGATGATCACAACCAAACATAAAAAATATAAATGCAATTCTATTTGTAAGGAAAATGTAAATATTGAAATAAAATAGGAAATCTCTGGTTAAATTTAAAAACTGTAATATCTATTGAAACTGAAATGCCCCAAGCTGGAGTGAACAGATTTGGTCCAGGTTTACAGCAATGTATTTACCATGTATTGCCGCGTATGTCAGTACCATAACACATGAAGATAATAATCATGATAATCAAGATAATCATGAAGATAATAATTATGCTTAAAAAACTGAGTAACTGTCACGCACGGCACGAACGAAACGCGTCCGCGTTCAAGTTCACCGCGCTTCTAGCGAGAGCGAGGCTCCGCAATCAACGCAAAGGAGAGACACCTGGGAGCAATCAGCGGCAGCCTACATAAGCCCCGGCAAAGAAAACCTCAGTGCTGAGTATTGCTCCAATGAT
>JAOUQW010000040.1:7239976-7261332 GCA_028565825.1 Olivaichthys viedmensis | reverse complement strand
TGCCTACGCCCCCTGGATTCCACAAGCACATCGCCCGACCTTCTGCCTGTCTCCCGACCTCTCTAAAACCCAATCCCTTACGTTTGGACCCGACCTGTCTCTGGCCTCCTTGCCCGCGCTTGCATCCGCCCTGCCTGAAGCCTGACAGTAACGCTTTTTAAGGGTGGTGTTCATAGGGTTACATGACACCTACATAAGCCCTTCTTGACAGGTGCCATAAACCTTCATAAACATTTATAAAGGCTCATTCCAGTAGGTGTCAGCTGTCATAATGACTGCTTTGTCAATTTTTATGTCAAGTTAGCATAACGCCTGAAACATAGGTTTTTGTTGACATAAGGTTGTGTTATAGGACACTTTTCAGGCTGCAGAAAGGGCAGGGAAAGTATCCATAACCCAGTGATTAGTGTCACACCATAACCATTAATATTCATAAAAACCTTATAAGAGAAAAAATAAAGCTCAATTTAATTAAGGGACAGAAAAAAATACATAACCTTGTCATTACGGTGTAATTAAACTGCTATAGGTATTCATAAAAATCTTATAAGCAGAAATGTGAATATGAATTAACTACAAAGTCAGCTACAAAGTCAGCTGCCATGGCATTCGAACGCAAGTCAGTCCAGAAAGTGTCATAACACAACCTAAAGTCACCAAAAATCTATGGCAACTTGACATAAATATGGATAGCAGTCTTTATGACAGCTAACGCTTAAAATAAAAGCCTTTATAAATGTTTATGTAGGTTTTAGCCCTATGAACACTACCCTTAATGAAAATAGTTCTGAAAAATGGATCTCCCGACTTGGGTCCTGCAAGATGAATGTAAAAATCATTTTTCTCAGAGTCTGAGTAAAAGGAAACTAGCTGGCATAAGGAGAAGCAGACATTTTGTGGAGTTGAAAGTGAACAGGGATTAAGTTATGACAATCCAGAGACTATCCTTTTGATTTATACATTCTTTATTATAACTCCCCGTGACACACACACACACACAGATGGGTTGGTGGCTTTGGAGAAAAAGGAGAGTAAGACGGACAAATGGGCAGTAATGGAAGACACTTACACTGCTGGCTTAACATAGCAGCAAATGTCAGCGCCTCCATCTGTTCCCCTCTGATGACTCTGACTGTGTAATAGGTAGCGACTGCTGGGCACTCCAAGATGGCAGCCCTCTCCCCTGTCTCCCGTGCCAGGTGTTTGGAGCACGCTGTGTGGAGAACAAGTGCCCCCTTGGCCATGCCAAGAGCGACTCGACGCCACCGCCAGGAGATGTCTCGTTTTATTGAACACACTGCTTTCATGGCTGGCCTTTTAGCCTGGCTACTAGCTTGGGGGATGAGCACACTTAGTCCTGCACAGGACTGGGGACTATTTGATGTGGCGTTTTAAGCCTGGCTGAGGCACTCAAGGGGGTTGTATGCTCCTCACATTGGGCAATTTTTGGAAGGATTCTATGTTCCTCACTCCCGTTGGAGGAAGCAATTGCAGTTCCAAAGGTCCAAAATGACTGCTTCCAGTGCAAATGATTTTACCAATAGGCAAATTAAAGTGAATACACTCCACTGGCCACTCCATTTCAATATTTCATGTGGAAAACAACAGCGGAATGGGGAGACATAGTGAATATACAGTATATCTATATATGAGCGAAAGAGAGAAAATAGCCATGAAGTCAAATTGTTCAAAAGCCAGAGAGAGGAGAAAGATAGACAAAAAGTGTCTGTGACTAAAGTGTCTCTCTCGTAAGGTGTTGTAGCGCTCCATGCTACTCACTTAAAATGGATGATGTGCTTCACACTATTCCCTCCTGCTTTGGGCTGTTGGAGAAATAATGTCCATTACTGTAATACTGTGCTAAACCCAAGATGGCCGGGTCTTGACACCAGAGGGCCAAAGCCTTCTTTTCGCTTTCCTTTTCCTGTCAATTGCCTGTCCCTCCTAATACTCTCCTATTGTTTTAGATGGCTCTATCAGAGATTTACTGCTTCTTCTTTCAAGGGGTCAAGTGTCAATGTTGTAAAATGCCCCAGGATTAAACCATAGACATACACATTTAACTTAACTGAACAGTGGCAAAATATTAAATTAAACTGCGGAGACAAAAGTCTATTTGTTTATAATCCTTTGTGGTTATGTGGCCAGATTGAGATTACTGCCACCTACTGGAGGGAGAAAAATAATTGTTCTTGGTCTTCTTGCAACAGTTGTGTGCATCTACTTTTATAATAATATATTTATAAATATATAAGATTTGATATATAAGACCAACAGCATAATGACGTATATATCATGACAACAAAATTAAAATGATTGGGTCTTTACCATGAATACACATATCAGTGTGTAAATATTCATAACTGCTACAAACACATAGGGTTAATTAGGAAATTCCTTACACTTTACCTACACTGACATATTTATCTGTCTGATCATTTAGCCATTTCACTGCTGTCTCCTGTTCTACACAAAAGGGTTTAGAATGTTGGAAGTGAGCCTACCTCTCCCACTCTTTGCCGAGTGGGCAGACCACACTCTTGCAGTCATTTGGTCTCACTGTTGGAAGGCGAGGCTTAGCGCCAAACAGGAGGCCACAGACATACACACACACACACACACACACACACCCATTAACACATCACCACCCTTAAGAATATGTATGATTATTATGAGTATTCTTGATTAACAGGCAGCTGCAGAGACAGCTGGCCTGGCAAGGGTGCTCTCCATCAGAAGCTGCCTTTTTTTGAATAAAATGCAACAGCACAAACATATTTGCAAGTCTATATACACATGTATAGAAATGCACGTTTGCTGAAAAGCAACCACTCATTTTCTTCCTCTTCATCCTCCCTCTTGTTCAAACATACATGCGAGCACACTCGCACACCCAAACATGCGCTTCCTTCAAAAGCCCTTGAAAATGCAGATTGGGTCTAGACGTTAATTTTCTCAGAGAGCACAGGGGGTCCAGGAACCGGATGCTGAGGGGAGAACATTTGCTGAAATGGTTCAGAGGCGGGAGCTCAGCTGCATATGGGGTACTTTGGAGAACACACTGAGGAAGCACATCCCAGCCCCACGCCACCTGGCATACACATAAACGCTACAAATGCACCAAGGGAGCCTCAGCAAGACGTCTACTGGGTGGCCCTGCTGTTTGTGCATGTGTGTGTGTGTGTGTGTGTGTGTGTTTCTGCACTTGTGAATAAGGATGTATTTAGTATGTACGCCTTCTGTTTATGGGATAATGCATTCATTTAATAACAAATTTACAAAGCAATGTGCATGATCTGATTGACGATGAATTTATGAATACATTTTGAGGGTGTTAAATACTGCCGTAGTTAGCAGTTTAACTACTTGTCGAAGGCAAGTCAGAACTTTGTATATATTGACAAATCTAGCCCAAAAGACTGCGCTCTCTTCACCTTGCCTCTGGTTAATAAAATTCACTCCTTCATCCCTTTTTTTCCATGTCTCTTTTCCTTACTCTCACTTGTATCTCTTTATCTCCCTCTTTCTTTCTATCTGTCCCTCAAATATGTTATCCATTCCTTTCACTCTCTGTCCAACTCTCTCTTCAAGCTTCAGGAAAGCTTGAGATCTATCATTATAATGCCCCTACTGATCTCTCTCTCTCTCTCTCTCTCTCTCTCTCAATCTAAAATCCCCTCTACATTCCTTTATTTCTTTGACGTTCATAAGAACACCAAAAAGAGCTAGCGCTATAAAGTGTTATAAATAGAAATGAGAGAAAACAGGGTAAAATAATGGGGTAAGGAATTGCTTATTTTTCAGGTCTGTCACCGTCTCGCACTCCCTACATTCTAACATACACGAAATAACGATTTCTCAAGCATTTACAAAATAAAGTATATAATCCAAAGATCCTTCAAATATCATTAAGGGAAAGTGAGTTTATACACTCTATAAAAAGGGCTCCTCAAGGGTTCTTTGAATTGTTACCTGGAACCCATTTCTCATAGGCAAACACTCTGTTGTAGTGATCTACATAGGACCCTTAATGGTTCCTCCCTTCGACAAGACGAAGAACCCTGTAAAGAGTGTACTATCTAATTGATGTTTAGGTCATCCACACATCTTTATCAGGAATAGACATAGAAAGCTAGGTAAAGATGTCCATTATAAGCACATACTAGGCACATTAGGAAAAAGTTTTAGTAAATGTACTTGAGAGCAGAACAATAAGCTAGAAATGTTAAAACTGTGAAGTCTTTGAGCCTCATATGGAATACAAATTTGTTGATCTGCCACAGTGAAGAACTATTTGCACTATTAACTGAATAATTACCTTCAAAATGCAAATGGTTTAACTATATATATATATATTTTTTAATGTAAGCATAAACCAGTGTTTAGATAGATGTTGGCTCTGCAGTTATGGCTCTGGCCCACTGATCACAAGGTTGAGAGTTCAAATCCCAACACAGCCAAGCTGACACTGTTAGGCCCTTGAGTAAGACCCTTAACACTCAACTGCTTAGCTCAACTGTAAGTTGCTTTTGATGAACCCATCTGCCATACGAATGAATGTAAATGCATGAATAGTGATCATCAGTGGCATGCAGTCAGGCCCTTCTAACCCTTCAGAGAAGGGGTAACAAAAAGGTGGACGGAAAAGACTGTATAAACATATCATTCATTAATAAAGTCAAATCAAAAACATCAACCAATTCAAATAGGCTACTTATTGGTTACTATACTATACTATACTATACTATACTATCTGTGTCCGAGAGTGGAAAAGGGCTGTGGTACTACCTAATAAAAACAGTTTATTAGTATGGCTTCAGGGGCTCGCTGCTGTGCGCACGTGCCTACTCGTCCCTTCTGCTGGTATTTTGAAGGGTTCTGTCACGTACGTCTATTACCAAAAATGACAGGACACCCGACCAATCAAATTTATGATTTTCACTCCGGGGGCGGGACTATAGCTGACTGCCGCTTTCCCAGCGTTCTGAAGAAGGAGCTACGCATTGTACATAAAAGTCTTAAACGTCACTGTGTATGTACATGCTAGCTTTTAAGCTGGGCTTCAGTCGGAAAATGTTGACAAGCAGGCAGCGCTCAGTTTTACGAGCTGAAAGCTTTAATAGAAAGAGTATGGACACGAAGGACGCTGTTGCCACTGTTCAGTTAGTGCTGTTTCTGTTACCAGCGCGTTTTTGTCAACGTTTCTCTCTCTCAGTAAAAACCTAGTCTGCCGTTGGATTCAAACTCAAACTCGCGAAACAAGCCGGCGCGCGCAGCCTACAGCGCGTGAATATGGTTACCGAGCAACCACAACACGATGATGAAAACAAAGTCACAGATAGACTTTAACTGAAGGTGCTAATTAGGCTTCGGATGTGTGTGTGTGTGTGTGTGTGTGTGTGTGTGTGTGTGTGTGTGTGTGTGCTAATACTACAGGCATTCCTGTAAATTGTGACAGAAAACATGAAGTTGATAGAAGAAATGCTTTATACGGAAGGCACTGCCACATCCAGCTAACTACTTGACAGTGTTTACAAAGAGTTCCTTTAATGGAGTCACACTGTTGACTAATTCTCTTTTTCCTGTTTTACTCAATTAGGAAGTGGATTTTCTGTCTATCGGTTTTTCTTAAAACACACACAGTCTCTTCATGAAGCATTCCAGAAAAGCTTTATAGCTCCTTTCCTTTACCGATCTCTCTATCTCTTCCTCACGTCCCTCTTGCACTCACTGCCCTCCCACCCTTTCTCTTGCTTCTCTATCTGAAAAAGGAAAGCAGGTGAAGTACTGCGCCCGCATCTAATGCTCCGCTGCACCATTAATGCCAGGGTTTTGTAAATTGGGTTCTAATGATGATCTAAGTGCTTTTCTGCACCGACCTGAAAAAGCAAGTCTGTCAGGCAGTGAAAAAATAGCAGGCACTTTAGACAGAGTGCAGTTGTATTTCTTCTTACTGCCTTCTAATGGTAATGTACCACTGCATCGTCTCTCTAAACAACACACACACACACACACACACACACACACAAATGCCCACCTCACCCCTCCTGTAAACGCTTGGCTTGATCGTGCAGCCCATTCTTTGCTGAGCATTTGGAAATAGGGCGGCAGCAGGTTATTTGTCAAAGACGACTAACATTGTTGAAACCCGGCTGCTCACGGTGTAGTTAATTTACAATTGAACTTCAGGGCAAAAAAATAATAATGTCAAGTCGTATTATTTTCTATAAACAGTGCAGAGCAAAAAGAGTTCTCTGGAATTAGGGTGATTCTCCACTGAACACAGTTTTGTGGGCTAAAAAGATTTTATTTCTATGAGAAATAATTAGACTGCCACTGTAGCTGTGTGTGTGTTTTAATTTGTAGTGCAAAACATTATTTAGTGCTGTTAAGCATTTTTTAAATGCTGAATACAGCATGTATTCCTTTTCTACTCTATTTTCTTTTTTCTCTATTCAAAGATCCTGGAGCTTCCTGGCCTAAGTGAGATTTGGATGTTCTTTTCAACAACAATAAAAAACAACAACAACAACAACAACAGAAAAGGCCTACATCACTGTCACTGTCAAAATATCAATGGGAGAACATGAGTGTGAAAGGAATTGATTATCATAGTGAGGATGAGTGCTGAGAAATTACCAAATGTGCATTAATATGTTCACTAATGCTAACCCTAAAAGATTACAACCATGTTTGTTTAGGTCAACCTTTAAATAGTAATTGCCTCTTAAAGGTAACACCCTTTAGGTGCTAGGACTCTTTATTGTCTGTTCTGAAATCCCTGATAAAGCCAGAGAGCAAAATTAAAGCTTATACACAGTTGGATAAACTGAATGCTGCTTTCCAGTAAGCAACTCCAGAGAGAAGAGCCGAAGCAGCAGCTAGTTATCCATGATTCGTAAAGATGCTCGGGGAGCCGCTTACTTTTGTGTGAAAATTGACATATTCTGCAAACCCAAGGGCAAATAATAAGCAATGTGTAATTTTTTAAGCAGATTGGGGAAGAAATCAGCTCATAACACTATCTGGGCTAAACAACTAACTATGCCTGGTCTAGGGGTGTGAGGGAAAGCAGGATTTCACTACACTGGGATTTAATTTGACACACCCAGAAAATTAACTTTATCTTTTCAAAGCTTTAAAAACACATACTATAAATGTATACCATAATACCAATTTGAAAAACCAGGAAACACTCATAAGATCCATTCTATAGGCTGAGATGGTTGACCTCTGGCCACTAGGAGCAGTGGAGGCATCCACAGAAAACTCACGAGGCCATCCACAGATTCACTGTAGTCCAGTCGCACATCATGAGGCTCTATGTGCCTGTAAAACACACACACGCACACACGCATGCACATGAAAGAAAGAGTTCAGGTTCATTTGAAGATGCAAAGAACGAACCTTGAGTCTCCCTTTGATCTCCTTCAATGGAGATGAGTGTGTCTCTGTGGTGATCTAAATGGGATGTTTTTAAGAGAAATAATTTGTTTTTGAAAGCTACCGTCTGCACTGGCAGCTGCGTGCGCATGTGAATGTTGTGTTGGCTTGGCGTTCCATGGCAATCAACAAAGTTTTTCATGCATAAATATGCAAAACAGGAACACCTTTCAAATCCTTTATGATCAAAGCCAGTGGCCACTAATGGTTTGTGTGATGTTTGTGTGTGTGTGTGTGTGTGTCGGTAAACTTCCTACTGTCTATTTATATCAACTTAGCAAAATATGCATGGTTGGTTAGAAACAGCATAAAATCTGAACAGCTTTGGCTCAGATATTTTAATAGTTTGCAAATTAACTGTAATATACAATGTAATTCTTTGTACAGTAATTATTAATTAGGTTGTGCATTATAAGTTCACATGCTTGCCCAACTGCCCTGTTTAAAAACAGACATTTCATATTAAATACTGAAGCTCATACAAACATTCATCAGTTATATCAGAGTGTCTGCATTGGCCATCAGTTAGTTTTTTCTACACAAAACCATCTGTCTTCATACACATCAATGTTTTATAAACATTGTGCCTAAGGTGCAGTTTGACTGATTACATGTGTAAGTTCTTTTTTTTTGGTTTATTTTTATTTAGTACAAAATATACTGGCTACAAAATGCTTTTTATCCACATCTAAGTTCTGTATAGTGCATTTATATAGTGCATCATAGAGTTTGTACTCTACATGGTTTCTACGCATGTAGCATTGTTCAGCATAGAAATGCACACATTCAGCACATTGGCATCCATCCACAGCAGGATGCTAGCATAGACAGAACCAAGCATGAATGGGATTCAAACCTGAGGTGTGGCAGTGTGATCTGGCAGAGTCATAAGCATGTAAATGTGTTCAGATAATTGTGGCCTTCTTCTCACATTGAATATATTTTCACCCTTATTTGGCTATTTTGGTATTTGTTTCTGCTAACCTGCAGTTCCTAAAATTCTGTTTCTTCTCTAAACTTGTATAATGAATAAATGAATAAATATATCTCCTGGGAAGGATTATCTGATGATGGTGTTAGAAAATCGTTCTATGATTACACCTGCAGTATTATTTGCATTTTGAGGGTGCTACCGAAGCAGCCCTAGCAGTTCATTGGAGTGCAATAAACAGGAAGCTGTGTGGGTTAGTGTGGAAACATATTCTTTGAGGTATACCCCCATGAGACCTGTGTAAATGGCATATGCTTGTTTTACTGCTGCGTGACTCCCTTGTGATTTGTAAAAATGTCAAAGGTGGTGTCATAGGAGGGAAGACGTTGCCACCTTACATTACTCTTATGAGCAGCCTGAACTGCAAAAATGAAAAGATTAAAGATTGCAGTTGTTGCCAAAGTTTGCAAAAGCTGTTTATTGCCTGTTGTTTTTATATTGCCAGAGGGTAGCAACATAATATCTGTGGAAACCTAGAATTCACAGTAGCTTTTGTAACAAAGTGTGTGTGTTTTTTCATGTTTCTTGAAAATATCATTTTATCTGGCTCCGTTTCTCAAGCATAAGTCAAAAGATTGCACATTCAGCTGAAACCAGAAATGTAGTCAAAATAAACTTGCTGAAATGTGTTAAAGTAGGATTGGGACTGAAAGGTAGCAAAATACACCACAAAGTGTGTGTTAAGCCAAAAATGAAAAACCATGTTCAATGAAAGCCATAACAGAAATAATTCAGTTCATGCTGTCAGTCAGATACATTGTTGGGATCTAGTACATCAATTACCGCAACTACCAAGTTTTTTTTCCATCATGAATTTGGATAACTTAGATATAAGCCCTTATTAGTTTTTTTCACACCATGCATAAAGTTAATGGACGAGGAATGTATTTGTTCTCCCCATTTATTTTCCTCCCTCATGCTCTTGAACTGGATGTCAAGGCTCAGGTGGGGCAGGTAGAAATTGTGATTTCTTGCTCTCTATTCCTCGCTGTACTGGATAGGGAGACATGACATATCGACTGCTAAACCCTACCTGTTGGGAAGCAGTTTGTTCTTATGGGACTTGTGCACAGTCATGTACACACATACACACACACTTTCCCTCTAAATGTGCCACAGATGGGAGAGCAGCTGTAAGCAGTGACTTGGAAAAGGTGCCTCGTTGACGGGGTTTGTTGTTTGATTCCCTTCGTTTCACCTGGCAGGGGAAGAATCCATCACTCCACTTTTTCCACTCTCCCTCATCCTGCATGCGAAAATAAGCTCCATTTGTTCGCTGGCTGTAACATTTATCAGTTGATAAGCAGGCAACAGAAAAGAGTGGACATGTTTTCTGTATAGCGTTGGAGAATGTTGTTGTGATTGGTGGGTCATTAGATTTGGCAAATTGAAGGCCTCAAATAAAAGGGGAAGGCTTTGTTTTATCAGCGTAGATTTATGTGGCATTTTTATTTAAAAAAAAAAATACAAAATCCTGTTCCTGCTTCAGGAGTGCTAGGAGTCAGCAGGGTTAGGATACAGCAATGCTGTGGAGTACTGCAAAGAATATTTATAATACAATAACTAGGCCTACTACATCCATATTACAATGAATTGTCTCTTGTGTGACATTTTGTTTTGTTTTTGTTATAATGTATTTGAGATCCCAAAAAAATTGTCCTATATCACCCAACCAAAATGAAAACCATCAAATATGCTTATATTATACTAATTTATAACATACTCATATTTAAAACTCAGTACTTTATTTGAAGGTTACCTACATAGGGTCTTTATACCACATTCATAGGCATTGCATAGATTTTTTATAAAGCAATGCTGGAGAATTTATGAAAAGCCTATGTCAAAACTTGTGAGGTGACATTAGAGGTTAAATGTGACTTTGTCTTTAGATGAAAGAGAGAACAACCCTCTATCATTATGGGTCGAGATTGTTACTGTATTTTTTTTATTTTATCTTAATATTGCAGGTTATTCGTTTGTTTGTTACTAACAGCACATTCATGATACTTTGAGAAAGTTGTAGAAAGTATACAGTACATAGCGTTTCATAACTGTAAAATCATTAATTTGGCTGGCATATGGGCTTCGTAAATAGCACTTTAGTTAAAGAGCATTCAAGTCCATGCTTCTATAAGAAGTAGATATAATAAATACACCTCCCAAAAGGTAAGATGACAGTGGACACTGGAAACTCCCCAAAATAAAAAAATTAAAAAGAATAACGCAGTAGTAGAGTTCTTGAGTTATTGATGGATTTCTCTTCCATTCTTGAGGTGTATATCACAACCTACTGTTTAAATGTCCTGAACAACTCAATCAGTCAGTCTGTGAGCGAATCTGCCTCGTCTAGGCAGCCTGCTTAGCAGTCCAGCTAAAGCCAAAACGGCAATCATGCAGTGATGTCATCCCAAACATTATTGTGCTACCCAACAGGAGTACATTAAGCTTTATTTTGGTCAAGCCCATGCAACTGGATGTACCAGAATTGATCCAGTCATCCTTCTGATTTATTCACTGGTGCTTCTGTTTCTGTGTTTTGCTCCCTGTAATAGCTAGCGAGTTCGTAATATACAAATAATGGCCATTTGCAAATGTGACACTGTTCATGTGTTTTGCAGGTATTACTCTTTTTTTGTTTGTTATCCCTCCATCCCACAGCGATTAATCAAGCCATGCAGGGGTTTTTTTAAGCAAAGCTTTTCCTCCTCTGCTGTGCTGCGTTATGTATTTACCTTCTGTAGGCTCCTGCTATTTCAGTATGGTCTGAGTGAATTTTAATTTCCTGTCATTTTTTCGAGTGAGCCTCATCTCTGGAACAAACACAGGCAAGGTTAATATTGACACTGTGATTTACCAATGTGACACACAAGATTATCTTGTCTTTTCTGATATTGTGGAATAAATTGAAATTTCCCCCCAGATTTCCTCCCCGGCAAGTGCTTTGAGACATGAGGAATGTGGTGTTGTGTTGCTTCAGATGTTGTGATGTGTGCTGTAGAGTGACTTGCATTAGCAATGGAATGAATGCATGTTGGGGAAAAACACTTGAATTAAGGCATTTGTGACTCTTGGTTGTGCCTCAGTGATGTTTGTGCATTTAAGACCACCACTCAGTACAAAAATGGCCCAAATGGCTCCCAACAGTTTTTCCCAGTGAGTCGGATGTCTAAATATCCTGTAATTTTCTGGTTAACATACAGTACAGTGTCAAAGCAGACACTGCCAGCAGCACAAACTTGTTGAAAGTGTGCATCAACTGGAAAAGATAACCATTCCCTCATCACAAGGTGACCTTCTTCCCTTATTTGCATCGAGTGAAATTGATTGTAAGGAACAGAAGCTGATTTGTGTTTATCCAGCGAGCGCATTGCATTTTGCATATGACATCTTCTTAATATTCAGCACCTATTTTGCATTAACCTTTTCTTATGGAATCTGAAAAGCAATGACCACATTTAAATCATGTTATGAAATGCTAAATTGTTTATGCCATCAGTAGAACATCAGCATGACTGCAAAGGAGGTTGTGTGTGTGGATTTTTTTAACTGAACTGGGGCAACTGAGAAATGTGCGAGCCTAAGCTTATGCATGTGTGTTGCCCTAGGTGCCTATCACAGCCTGCACTGGAGTGTGTTGATTATAATTTTTAATTTCACAAAAGCTGAAAGAGAAACACGTTTAACCTTGACTATTTCTGTATTCAGTCTATAAAACAACAGGCTACTACTGACACTAGGTCATTTTTTAACAATCGCTCATGTGTGCTATTACAATTTCACCCCATTCTGTTTAATAATATCATTTTTTTCGATCATGTAACTATAGCTGACATAGATATTATGAATGGACAGATTAGCAGCATTCATTGAGTACATTTCAGCACTGCATCATCCACTGCAGCATTGGGTATGCTGTTTTGAATCCATTTTAGATGACAGCAATTAAAAAACACAGGGGAAACCATGTGGGAAACAACAACGTAGTCAAAGAGACAGTGGCTGACATTTAGGAATTCTGCATGTATATGTAATATTACCTGGCATGTGTGTTATGAGTATATGATATATGAAGATAGACATCATAACTTACTCCCATGTTAGATTATTTATCACAAAACAACCCTCACAGTGTCTCCAGAAGGTGTCCAGAAAAGTCAAAATACATTAGTTCTTTAGAACAGTGTAGCTCTGAAAGCTAATCATATTTTCCATTGGAAGAGACAGAGGAAGGTTGTTATTAGTACACTCACTCAAATACAGCCCAGTGTGTGTGTGTGTGTGTGTGTAACGGAGAGAAAGAGAGAGATCTTAAGAAAGTCTTAAAGCTCATTATCACTAAATGCCATTGGGACTTATTTCAAGTCACAGAGTTTGGGGGGGAAGTCTGGTGCTGACGAGTTTCTCTGATACGCAATTTCACTTTCACTCTCTCCATCTTTAGCATTTGTTTGAAGGTTCTCTTTGCTCTAATCTTCCTGGCTAGGTACACTGCCTGTAAATAAGCTCGGAGGCATTTATTCTCAAGAGATGTTTGATGGGTAAACTCTGTTTCTACTGTACAGGTAAAATAAATAAGCCAAAGATACAAGTGTCAGAAGCGAAACCTCGACTGATGCAGGAGAAAAAATAAGGAACTGAGTTGAAAGGAACATTGTTCCCTAAATTGAGAAAACTCTTGAAAAAATACATTTAGGTCGATAAATCTTTGAACTGAGATTTGAGATTTGCATAGGTGAGTGATGTGCTTTAATCCTGAATTTATATTCAGTTTACCACTGTGCTCTGAATTTATTACAAATTAGTCCGTCAATGTCCCAAATCCACTGCATGCAACGAGCAGATGCGTCATCATCACACACTGAGGAACTTGGTGTTGATAAAACTGTTTTCATGGAATTATCATCAATAATTTTCCTCTCAGAAACACATCAGCAATCCGCAATCCCACATAAACAAATCCAGCCATGTAAACATTCCAGAAATCGCACAGTTGCTCTGCGTTTCAACATTGCATGCAATTACCGCTGAGCCATAATCGGTTCTTCTTTTATTTGGTCCCCTGAGCAGTGGCCGTGGTGGTCGGAAAGCGCCTGTCTGACATGTGTAGGCCTTTAAAAAGGTTTTGCTCTATTAATGACATAAGTGCTAGTGGGAACGCCGTGCTCACGCAGGCCGCCAGTTGAAAGGAAGGGGCGTTTGAATGGCATGCCGTCGCATGGTAATTAGCCCCCTTTTCCTCCAAACCAATTTTTTCATCAATTGCAACACAAACAGAATGCAGTGTTCTGTTTGTATTGCAATTATCTGGTGACAAGGAAAGGTGGAGATCTGGTGGGGACGAGGACGATTTGTTCAGAATTCGTAATGTGGCTACGAGTCACACCTGAATGAACTGTCTGAATGAACAAAGAGGAGGAAAAAAAGAGAGGCATAACAAGAGGGAACATGGAAGACAGAATTAGTCCTTTGTGCAGTGGTTATTGTCCTAATACATTTTGAATAAGACTCCAGGTCCCTGTCTTTATTACAGTCGGCGGTAGGGCCGCGGAAGTTAAAAAGACATCACAGATGCTGACACAGAATGTTTCTGGGTGGTAATGATGGCGAAGGTGGACGCTGATTCGGCACAGGGCAGATGGTTATGATCTGTTGGAGAACATCTGTGGGATGCCTGCTGACCTAGACAGTTTAGTAATGCAGTTTGAAGGCCTCCGTGAAGACTCCTCATCCTTTGTGGTCTTCATTAGATGTTATGCCGTCAGAGCTGAAGAATAAACTTTCATAATTATGCACCGTGTGCTCTGTATGTATATAGCCACAGATTGTATGTATGTAATTAGCATTTAGTTTGACTTTGCACATAGTCCTAACTCAGCCTAAAGTGTCATACTATAGCCTAGCTTTGTGCAATAGAATATTTTAGGTCATAGAATTAAAAATATATATATAGAAAAAATACAGATAGTCACCTTTTAAGCTTAGTTATAATCTCTGTAGTTGTAATGTGGTCACATTTTGAGAGAAGCCAAGTGTCAAGAAATGATCAATTTCCTCTTTCTCTGTTTTCTCTCTCTCCGTTCTACCCTCGCTCAGACACAGTTCTCAACCTGAGCTGATTTTCATTAAGTATCTATGCTGCCAGCTATGGGAATTTGCAGAATTTTAAATGCAGCTACTAAATAAACCCTGCAAAGGTTCGAGGCGGTAGCTTTTAAATCTTTCATTGAGCATTCTGATTGCGGAACCAGTCAGAGCTGCTTTGTATCATCCATGTTAAGCCTCCACAGCGTCAGGCTCAATTTGTGTAGCCACTGAGAGCAGTTTGCAGAAAAAGTGTCTCCATCACCCACCCACCTCACTGCCTGTGTCATCTCTCCCGGGGGCATTTGTGTGTGTGTGTGTGTGTGTGTGTGTGTGTGTTTGTGTGTAATGTGTAAGGGCAGTTTGTGCCATTTACACAATATAATCTGCCAAATATGTCTGGTGGAGGAATGTGTGCACAGGACTGTAGAAATAATGAGCATATACAGGAGTGTACATAATAGAAAAATAACACATGACTAACTTTGTCATATCTTTCTCACTTTTATCTATTTACCCATCTTCTCTGTTCATCCATGTGGACACATACACTAATGTCCATGCAGACAAGCACAGGAAAATAAAATAATGATAAACAATTCACTAATTCATTAGCACATGTTCATTCTCTGCCCTTCTGTGCAAGCAGACACATACACACAAACATGTTTATGCCTGTCTGCTTCATCTATTATTTCACAAAAAGACCAAAACAGATTAATGCAGCATTGCAGCCAATTATGTTTTAAATATGTGACAGTACCAGAACACACTCACTATGGAGATGGAGCGCAGAAGAACCTAAAGCGATGTGGGTCACTGAGACAGAGTGCTCTGCCACTACAGAAAAAACTCCTGCTTACATTTAAATTAATGACTGGCGGTGATTTTGTCTTTTATTCATTTTCTCGCCGACGGCCTTATGTCATACTAGATTATTTTACCATTCCTTCCATTTCCCGTGTGTTTTTATCTTCTCTCTTGCCAGGCTCTGATATTTATCAAGCCTTCACATAATAAACTATGTCAACATTGCCATATTTATTGATGGATTATGGCAGATATTAGAACAGGAATGAGCATTTTTACTGCACAGACTCTTAATGAAAGCAGATTAAATAATCTAGAATGTCTAAAAAGTTGTATTTCACTATTTAGGTCCAAGCCTCTGTAAAGATCTGAAATATCACTGGTACAACTGGAACAACTGGCTACATAAAGCCAGCTAAATAGTGCCACTGAGCACCCTACACTCCTATAGTGCCTTTCCACCGGACGGTGTGGCATGGCTCGACTCTGCAAATTACCCATGATCCTGCATTTTGTTGCTATTTCCACTGCCACGCAAGCCGCAGACAAACACACACGCGGACGCACTGCAGCGTCATGCACATTTAAACTTAAATTGACCTATGCCTAGTTTCATTTCAAAATCTATTTTTTTCGAGTATTATTTTATTTCTCGTGCCTATCACTTGTTACCACCTGATAACCTCCAGAGAAACTCCTCCTACTTTCATGGGTAAAGTTATGTGATGGTTAACCGACACACACACTCAGCCAGGATACAGATAGTCCTGGGTTTAGATTTGTTACCGAGCCATGCCAAGCCACACTGTTCAGTTGAAAAGCGCTATTAGGGCTGCAAGTAGAACCCCTTTAGGAAGCTAAGATTCCTTAACTATCAAAGAACCCCCGAGGAACCCTTTTATCTAAGAGAGTGCTTTACTAATGAGCCATTACTGTGTGATCCAAACCTAATTAGAGGTGAGGCGACTTCAGTCCGGTGAATTGAACTGAACAAGTTTGTGAATTAAATTAATTCAATGTGTTTGAAAACAAGAAACAGAAGAATGTTAGTTAAAACATCATATGTATTAAATATTCATTATATGTATTAAATGCATTATTTATTTAAATATGTAAAAAGAAACAAATAGTAAGGCTACTTAAGAAGTGTGTGTCAGCTTGTTGTGGTCTTTATGCTGCATCTTGTATCTTCTGGTTGATCTCTCCATGTTCTTCATACTGTTTTCTACTGACAACACACAACACCTGATGAATCACTTTTCTGCTCTGTTAGCGCTCATTAACATGTAGAAAATAGATTCAATTTTCCTAAATGGAACAGTGCTCTAGTAACAGTAAATTATGTATGATAGATAGTGTAGCTTTTAATGCCAGCAATGCAGGGTCAAATTAAATCTCATCCCCTTCTGGAAAGAATTTACTCAGAAGCTTTCAAAGATGAAGGCTTTTACCTTTGTGAGTATTGATGGTACTGATGGTAGGACTCACAGTACCACATAAGAAAGTATACACACACATGCACACACACATACTCTTCAAGAAATGCACTGCACTAGCTGGTAAATAGTCTACAGGTGCATTTTTACAGCAGGCTGCTATTTTCTAAGATTACTCAGTGTTCCTGTCTCCTTGTTTTGCTTCCCTTATTTATTAAGTGTCCAACTTTTACCAAGCTTGGCTTTAGGTATTGTCTCCCATATACTGTACATTTAAAACAGAAATACTGGAAGTTTCACCCCACATCCTTTCTCCAAGGCATCCTTTCTCCAAGGGGCACTTAGTAAAGCTCATATATTAAGGGGGATTAGTACACCAGTTAATGTCTAAAACAATAGCACAGGATCAGTAAAACAGGCTGAGAACGGTCCCCTCTGCCCCAACATATACAATGCACAAATTGCTCTGACTAATTCCCTATCAGACTATTAATCCTTAACTGAATCACTCTCTCACCACTTCCACCTGGTCCCTCCAGACACAAAAATATAGCCAAGATTTAGGGGAGGGAAATCTGATAGAAAGGGAAAAGAAAGCATGTCAGCATGTCCCTGCACCTCCGAGAACTGTTCACCAATCCCCAGCCACTCACTCTGGAAACTCATTAGTGGGCTGAAATTCTCCCCACCTTACCTAACCTCCCAAAACTGCAACATTCAGCATTTTCCAAGAATTGTTCACTCTTTTTCCTTCCCCTACTGCTTGTAGCTTATAGTGTTTGTTAGTTATTTCATTTTACTGATTATCACGCATGTTTTTCCATGGTACAAAAATAACTCTTATTAGCTTGAGAAAATGAGTATAATGTTTTTCTTCTATGGTGCTATTGGGTTGTGTGTTAATTTGGGGCCACTTATTGTACAAAAGTAGATTAATAAAATATCTGCATTAGGAAAGATGTGTGATAATTAAGTAAATGTCTGCTTAGGCAACTCTTATTTTAATCATTCCCTTATGTCCTCCTAATATTTCTAGATAGAAATACATGGACTTGAAAAATATCAGTAGTGTTACAAGGGGGGGACAATAATTTGTTGGTGAATGAGTAAGCTCCTGAAGGAGGGTCAAACTCTTTGGAAAGATACTTGACCACAGGAAGAAACATTTATTGGGGTCATCTAAGAGGCACTAGTCAGCTCTAGTCACCTTAATTGGTCCTAATCTCTGAGAATGAAATAAGTAAGCAGAATAAAGTCCACCAAGATATTAAGTTCTCAGAGTAATGAGATGTTCGGATGCAAAACCAAAGGAACATTTTCAAATGCCTGTTGGAGTGTTCATCTGCAAAATGTTTATTAGGCTCTTAGCAGGGCAGAGCAGTGATTGGCCCATACCTTTTAAGGCAAGACACTAGGGCTATTTAAAAAATAGATATCACAATTAATCTTTGACAGTTTATAACTGATATTCTTACAAGTACTTTCTGTATTTGAAGTTGTTTTGAAAAATTACATTTATTCATGCAAATGAGGCTTCATCTAGTTAAAAATGCATATATTTGCATACTTCAAAAAATCTAGTCTTTGGATGATGTTAGAATTAAAATATTTATTTCACTGTGAAGACACTTTCCAGAGAAAGACTTTTACAGAAAAGTTTGTTGGAATATTATTTGTTTTATTGCTTAATCAAGAAACTATCATGCACTGTTATAAAAAATGTTATGTCATTATTTCTGTTGAGTTTTGACCTTTACTATTACTACAGTGTAAGATCATACATGTTTTAGATGCAATTTTTCCAAAACCTTGAAAAAATAATTGATGAAACCAAAATTATAATTTCTACCTGCTGTGTCGCCTTAAAAGACAGATCCCTCACAAAAAGGTTCCATCCTTTATCATAAATCTTTTAATTTGTTACATTCTGGCCATTCTGGCCTGGAATTTGTTCTTGCTATTATTAACTGGACATCAGTAAGGTACAGCAGGAAATATTGTTAATGTCATGTGTGGACCTTTTTTGTTAAAGGAGAAATTGGCTGCTGATGACAGTGTATAGTATGAATAAAGTATAGAATAGAAAGAAAAGTATGCATTGATTCTTACTATTAACTAGGGGTTAGAAAGATGCAGACAAAGTTCCTTACTCATATTCAGCTTGGAGCAGACTGTACCCGAGTCCAGTTTGGTAGCTCTAAATTAGCCTCATCTGTTCTTACTTTGCACAAAATGTTCCAGGAAGGCTGAGATCATCCTATTTTGGCTTTACAAATTATTCGATTCCACATCACAGTGGTTTTCTATGTACAAACCCATTATCTCTGGATCGTGATGAAAGACTTTATCATGTTTATTTTATAAAAGATTCCTTGCACATTTTTAAATGCAAACTGAAAATCAAAGTGTTCAATGTGTTTAAAGTGTTAACTTTAAAAGGGAAAAAAGCTTTGGTGCTTTTTCATAGCTACAAATGTGCAACCAACAGGGGCGTGGGAGTGCACATCAACCATGGGAGTTGCGTCAGTGTCCAGAAGCATCGTGTTTAATGAAGTTCAGAGGCATGGAGAAATTAGCAACATCAAAGCCAGAATCTGCTAATTAATTAGGCTTCTCACTCAGTCAGAGAACACCTACTCTCTGAGAGGCCCATTAGCATGTGCCATTAACATGTGCCTGGGACTTTTCCGTCAGCCGCTACGGCTGGTTTGTAGAACACATTATGCATAGTTTTGTCAACACAGTTAGCAGTGAGTCTCGAACAAAGACACATCCAGGTGCTTTGGTATGAGAAAAAGCTTTAGAAGAGATTTTGGGTGTGATGAAGTGATAAGTTCCCATAGGTAAGCAGCTAATGGGTCGTGTACTGCTGTTTCACAACAGTACGTGAACTGGTTAGCAAGTTGTTTTGTTTTAAAGTCACCCTATTTTAACCTCAACCAGGTAAGAACATTTCAGATATTGTATTCACTTAAACCTAACTAAAGTTAAGTCTAGCTTCATAGAAATTTCCTCACTTCTAATGTACATATTTCTAATCAGGTCTAAAATCAAGACAAAATGTGAAACTTCTGTCACAACTTGACCTTGTGGGATGAAAAGGATTTTGGATCACCTTTCATCTTTTCATGTCAAAAGAACCGGTGACTTCAGATGATCTCAGAGATCATTTCCTGCACCTCATCAAACATCTTTGTCCAGCCAGCAACTGTGAAGTTACTTCAACGGCATCGGAAATCGCCTGTTCAATTCTGCTAATGAAGTGCTCTCTCAGACACAAGCGCCCCTTATTAAAAACACCAGATATTAAATGTGAGATGAATCACATTAATTAGGCATCTTTCAAATGCAACTTGTCGCTGCAGTTTTGTCACTTCAAAAAGGAACTTGAGGTCTGGTTATCCAAAAGCAGAAGAAATATACCTGAGTAGAACACTCCTGGTTCACCACAAATCATCATACATCAAACATTCACCAAAATAGCTTTTTATTCATCTTATATTTAAAAAGAAAATGCCTTCAAATCCTAATTTGATACCAATTGCTCTGAAAATGCCCAATACTATGGTTTCTTTCTGTCTTTCTAGATCACTTGTACAAATATACCTGAGTAAAATAATCCTTAGTTACCGTACAGATCACACAAAGTAGCTTTGGCAGAAAGGAGTGTTTTAAAGGGCATATGCTATCAAGTAAGCAGTGATGTTAAGTGATTAGCTAAAAGCATATTACATATAAGGTCACAAAAACTAGAAACCTAGCTGAATAAGCTTAGAAGCTCAGACGTTTCCCATGCTTCTGTGGAAAGAGACAGTGAAAAGGACCTACATGAGTTTGGCCTCTTGGTCTTTTCTCGGTGCTCTGTTACAATCTGCAGGCCAATCTAAACCAGCCCTGGGTTGACCTTGTGCTGTGGAGATTTTATTAGTAGCGACTTTACCACTCAGACAACTAGCAACTTCATGCTCCTTTGCTCCCAGTTCTCTTATTTTTCTTGCTCTTGCTCTCTTTTTTTTCTCCCTCCTTCATTCCTGTCTTCTTGTCTGCCACTCAGACCCTGTGTTTCATTTTCAGCAAACTGAAATTCCATCACACGTTGCCCCACTCTCTCTGATCCTTTACTTGTCCTGTAATAGAACATTCACCCAGTGCAAACTATAGGATGTCGAAGAAATGGAGCAAAGAATGAGAAAATGCCTCTAAATCCTAATCTCTTACCAATTGTTCTGAAAATGGGGGAAATGGCAAATAGGAATTCAATAAGGCTATAATATAAGGTTTCTTTCTTTCTGTCATTCTTTATTTTTCTTGGTCTCTTCTTAACACACTCATATCAACTATATAGTGCTGTAGAAATCACTCTTATGATTTACTCCTGTTTTAAAGAACCAGTCCTTTGAGGTGATCTAATTCACTTGTGTAATATTATGCTACTTAGAACAAAAGTCATAATCAAATATAGAACAACTCTAGTGATGCAATGTAGTTTCCTTTTCCACAGCAGTCAGCTTCTTTAAAGCATAGTCATTCAGCCCAAAAGCAAAGTCTTATATATATATAAGACTTTGCTTTTGGGCTGAATGACTATGCTT
>JAOUQW010000040.1:7201112-7217677 GCA_028565825.1 Olivaichthys viedmensis | reverse complement strand
TGGCTATTGTGTGTAGATGTTTGAGGCAAAAAATGAACTCAATCTACTGTAGAATAAGTCTGTAATGTAATGAAACGAACGTGGAGAAGGTGAAAGGGGTGTGCAGACTTTCCGACTTGACTGTATATACTGCCATTTTCAAATAGCAAAGAATGCACCAAGTATTACTTGTAACAACTACGTATTTGAATTGTAGCACCAAGTACTGCCGTATATATATAGTAGTAGTTACATAAGTTACAATGCACTTAAATTTTCACTGTGGTGGACAATAAAGTTATATTCTATTCTATTCTATTCTATTCTATTCTATTATATGGAAGGTATGTACCAGACATTACTTGCAAATTCTACATATTTTCCCACTAAATACAAGGTAGTTACCATAATGTAAAATAAAGTGCTACCAAAATCGTACTAGAATGATGCTTGGCTCAAGAACCTTCTGGTATTTTTTTTTATTAAATATAAATTCTTTCATTTTGTTTTACAATTATGTTTATAAGTGACCACCAGCATCCCCACATTCTCCGAAATGCAGCATTACACGTTAAATGCTCCATAATCATACAGCTGAGCGATTCAATTTGGTATTTGTTTTTCAAAAGGTATTGAAGGCAAGTGGGAAAACTTATACCTTGATTGTTTTTCAATAAAGCGCCCTTTATGTGAAAAGAGTAATTCAGTTCAATGAATATAGAGCTGAATTGGTTTGAGGGGGCAATACTGTGAAGTCTTGTGTACTCAGTCTTGTTATCAAATTAGCTGCACCCAATGTCAATGTAGCCAAAATATTTGACACTGTTTGAGTGATTATCTGTGAAAGTTTGTCTGTAAATCTCAACAGACTACGGCGAATGAATGTGCTCAGTAATGAGAAAGAGATTGTTTCAACGCAGACCCATCAGAACTCAGAAAGACAAGAGTATAGAAAGAAGAGAGCGAGATGGGAGAAGGCGGGTGGCAGCAGAAAGCAGCCCAACTCTGTAGGGACCAGTGTGTACAAGGCAGCAATTAGATATGATGAAGTATTGGCTCTCCAAACTTCTGCAGCACGCCTTTCCCCCTAGTGTGTTCGATCCCTGAGCACTCCACATCACACTGTGAGCCTGCCTCATTAAGAAACACCAGGACAGGCCAGAGCTTATCGCAGCCTAACACATGCAAAGCATCCTCTCTCTGTCTCTCTCTTCCTCCCATCTTTCTGTTTCATCACCAGCCCTCTCTGTTTGCTGCACTGACTGGCCTTGCTTGATTTGTTTTCGCTCATGAGTTGAAGGAACCTGAGCTCATGAGAATTCATGTGAATTTGAGTGAGCAAGGGAGATGTGGTTGGATTTTGTTTGATTTCATACGAATGCAGTCATAAGAAAAGGTACAAGTGCTGACCCCACCCCTAACCTTTGTCAGTTTTCATACAATCTGAGTCATGCCAATTTGTTTTATAATTTTTTTACAAATTTGCAAGCATGAGACCATGTTAACTGATGACATCCTTCTTTGACATGCTCTCCTCCTACTTCTTTATCCAAAGCAGATGCATAATTTTTACCCTGTAAAGTCTCAGATTTAGTTATTTATCTTAACCCCTTAAACTACCAGGAGCCTTCGGCAGGTCCAGACTTTCTCACTCTTGTAAGTACATACCTTTCCTATTAGTTTCCTATTAGTTTCAATGCAGTTACTGAAAATATGCTTTAAAATAAATAACTGAATAATAAGAGTTAAAGCATAATATTCAGTAACTACTATGAATTATTCCATATCTATTGTGAAACTAAAAGAAAAAGGATGTCGTTACAAGACTAATGTTAGTCTGGACCTGCCAATTTGTTCTGGGAGTTTAAGATTAACAACGGTTAAGTTTATATCATTATCCAAGGGTCAAATGTGTGTGTATGTAACACTCCTGGTCAGTGTAAATTACGTACAACAACTTTCTTCATGACTAGGAGAAATTTGTATATTATTTGTATATCAGAGTGGGGGTGGGGCTTTGCAGAGCTCTCAAACAATTTTAGAGCAAACTACACGATAATCAAGCATAATTAGAGTTATAAAATAGAAGTGAGTGCCACAAGGAAAATTTCAAACCAGCGCAGATTTCAATGCACTTAAATTGCCTCTTTAAATCATATTTCTATAACATTTCCTACAAGCACTTAAGTAGGTTAAGAAGCTTTTATTTGGCAGATTGGATCCTTGCTGTAAAGGATTATAGCCATTTCCTGCTTTGAATGAAGTATGCCTATCAAAGGATATAGAGGAAAGTGCGGTCATAGACAACAGAGTGGGGCCATTATGTTAGGCCATTTAAGAGAAAGATAGTCCAACCTCATTCTCACCCTCGCCATGAAGCTGAAGTATCTAACAGGAGTGACTGGAGCATGCTCCCGGCACTCTAATGTTTTTCCTGCTGTGAGTATCTTATAGCCTGTAAGATTCCACTTTAACTCCAAAGTGAGACTACATTGTGTCCAGATACCACTGTAGTAAAAAAGGTTTGATTCTGTGTTATATATTACTAATAGATCAAAATCAGCATCAGTGACTCTTTATTCAGGGAAAACATGAATTAGTCCTGACAAATTAGTGGAGGAATATTGAACATACAATCTATACACACAAACAGCATATCACATACTTGTAAATGTCAATATTACAACAAATACCAAACCTAATGTGCTATAGTGTAAATGGATATGTAATACAATCGTAAGTGGTAAGCAGTGTTGTGTAGACTACTGAGGAAATGTAATACAATACTGATTACAAATTACATGACTAAAGATTAGTAAAGTGTAATGATTACTTTCTGACTAGTTTTGATCTAAAATTTGTACACAAATATTTTACTATTTTAATAAAAATGCCAAAAGAAAAAGCAACATTGGCCCTTGTTTGGTAATGAAAATAACTTTATTGATTATTTCTTTCATTACCAAAAAAATACAAAACAAACGTGCTTATTTACGTGCATTAATGTAAGTCCAATCATTAACTTACATATATCACATATCCTTCAGAGAACTATACATTTTACATTGCAAGTTGGGTGTTCTTGCTTAGTAATTGGAGGTTTCCTCCAGCTGTGTGTTTCGTAAGTTTCCCCTGGCTATATGTGTAGCTAACAGTAAACTGGAATTACTAGATCTACTGCTTGAAAAGACTACCTAGTTAAAGTCAGAAAGATTCAAGAAGTCAAATGACAAATATTTTCAAATGCATCTTACTCTGATTACATGTACTTGATATTTGTAATCATATTACACAATGGCGTGGCATGGTAGCACAGTTGGTAGAGCCTTCAGGGTCCGAGTTTCCGTTTAGGTCTTCGGTTACTGTTTGTGCTGAGTTTTGTAAAAAAAATTGGCCCTAGGTGCAAGTGTGTGTGATGCCCTGCAGTGGACTTGTGACCCACCCAGTGCTTCTAAGATAGGCTCTGGATCAACCACTATTCTAAACTGGAAGCAGTTACAGACAATGAAAGATGAAGGGTAGGTAAAAAGTATTTGGCCTGTTGCCATTGTAAATAAGCACATAATATATAAATAAGCACATAATAAGTAGCCTTATGTTGCAAATATATATTGAATCCAGTAGTACTCAGCCTCAGACACTCTCACGGAGCATCTGATACCTTTTGTACATTTAGCTGGCCACAAGTTTCAGAATCTCGAAGGCTGGAATCTGATTGGTTATCAGCACCTCTGTGTATACGTACATCCGTACACCGGTTTCCGTCAGGCAAACAAACTTTTAAACACTGTCACAATTAGCTTTTTTTCGGAGCAAGATATAGTCACTGTGAAAGTAGGTGGTTTTTGGGCCAGTCTGGTGATCAAAAGTATCAGACTCTCTAGCAGAAGTTAGAAGTCTGGCTCGCGAGACTAGTCCAGTAGTGGTCAAGATAAACATGGAAAGGGCTGAAACAATATTGCTTATCTTTTCACAATTGACAACTTCATCGCACAGTAATATGATGCGAGTCCAGTCCTCAGAGAACTGTAGAAATCAAATAATGAATTAATAATTTTTTTTACAGTATGCTGTTTTAAGTGGAGAAGGTACTTCATCCAGATTAAGATGCACTGCTCAAGCCCATATTACAGAAGGCAGATGTGTTGGGAAAGGTGGGAATACAAACAACAAAATTGGTAAGATTCAATTTATAGGATCTTGAATGTTTCCCTCCCTCATCCTCAGTTTTGCCCTCAGGCCAAATACAGAACGCACTCTCAGGTTGCTTTACAACTTTTCACAAGTATAAGGCGTTTGATGTGCTCTCTTAAATACTGATACGATGACTAAGAAGAGCTCCCACTTGATATTTTCCCCACTCACTTGTTATTTTACCATAGATGATAATAGGCCGGAAAAATGTAGATCTCCTTCCTTAGAGCTCCTGCTGTTATGGGTGGAGGTGAGGAGGGGGAAGTGGGAGGCGGCGGCAAAAAGCATATACTTGTTTTGGGATTGTGTGGAGCAGGAGAAAATTTGTAATGAAGAGTTTAAGTTGTGGAAGGAGCCTGAGAAAAAGTTAGCGGAGATGTGTTATCACCTTCCAACACCACATCCCAAACCACTATGAAGAGAAAGGGCTTTAACCTTCACCACAATGAAAGAGCCCCTAAATATATAAATAGACACCCAGAACAATCTCCGACTGCAATCTTGGCTGGTTGAATTGAGGACACTTAGGCCGCAATATGACAACAATGTCAACATTCTTCGTACATCGCTTGGGCACTTTTAAAGTGCTTTAGGTTATCAAGGAGGCTTTACCCTAGATGCTTGTCTCTCATTTTCAATTGTTCCTCTTTATTTGCCTGACTGTCTTCTTCTCCCTATTGGCTGTCGATTGCAGATGAACTAGATAACTTCTATGCCCAGAGCAACTCGACAGAGTCTGCCTAGAATCCCCAATTATCTGATTCATCAGTATTCCATCAACTTTCTATTTGCCCGTCTTTTGGAGTTCAATCACCAAAGCGGAGATGGCCTCTGCTCACCCTCCCTTTTGACCCTGAATACGCACAGTGCAGGAATTAATTCTACTCATTCTGCTTTAAGCACGGGTTATTTAACAGAAGTAACCTGAATGGAAGCAGGGACAGCAACCACAGACACAAATGCAGATGAAAATCAACAGACAATGGCCATGAACACATGAGGAAAAGACAAAGAGAACAGAGTGAGATTGAGTCCTTTTTTTATAGCACCTTTCTCAAACTCAAGGTCCCTTTAAAATTGAATAAAAAAGCAAGACAGGTGAGAGAGATATTAAAAAAGAGAGACTATTAAAAAATTAAAATGGGGAAAACAAAAAAGACAATTTATAGTTTACATGTAATACCTTTATTTATGTCATACATCATCACAATGCCATATATTTGACTTTGATACTGATACCAAGTATGGTATCACAATGCCCTATACTACCTTTATCACACTACCTTCATCATGCGGTGTTTAAATGAAATACAAAATAGATTATATCCCTTTGTATTGTGTTTTTCTACTGTATATGTTGATTGTTTCTAGGAGCATAAATTTACATGCATTACGGAATAAAACTTGTTTCTGTCACTTATATAAAACTTGCCAATTTGTTGGCAATTAAATTTGTCCCACTTAGTTGCCTTGCTTTAAATGGCATCAATTCATAATTTTGGTGTAAGTAACACCGCATTTCTGATTTGAACACAGATGTGTTATCAAGTTCATGTAAAAGTAGGCTACATAAAATGTGTAGCCTTTTCAATGCCAATGAATGCAGACAATGCAGACAATGAATGCAGTGTAGCCTTGCCAATGAATGCAGACAATTCATTGACATTTTTGCGATTATGTGCCTTACAATGGCCACATGTGAATTAATTGCACGACCTTGCCCATCAGAGTGCTCAGGACCGCAGATTGAGGCAAAGGTTCACCTTCCAACACGACAATGACCTGAAACACACAGCCAAGACAAAGCAGGAGTGGCCTCTGGACAAGTCTGTGAATGTTCTTTAGTGACCCAGCCAGAGCCCGGATGGCCCGAACTCGATTAAATGTCTCTGGAGACTCCCAAAAAATAGCGGTACAGCGATGCTCCCCATCCAACCTGACAGAGCTTGAGAGGTTTTGCAGAGAGGAACGGGTGCGCCAAGCTTGTAAATTCATACTAAAGAAGACTTATAGCTGTTATCGCTGCCAAGGTACTTCAACAAAATACTGAGTAAAGGGTAAAGTAAAGTAAATACTTTCTGAATGCACTGTATAGCCATTATACAACATCGGCATAGTGTTAACCTATTTCAATAAATACTTAGAAGTATTAAAAGTTAGAGCATTGAGTTGTTTTCCACATTGTAGCATTGAAAAAGTATTGAAGTATTGTGTGTGTAAATGTTTGTGTGCACATTTTTGCATTTGTGGGCATGTCTTAACTCCCTCTAGGATGTGACAGTGTCTGAGTCAGCAGGACTGAGATAAAGAAGATCTTTTAATCTCAGCTCTGTAGACTGACACCAGCTCCCTTCAAAGTGCCTGACAAATCAAAAGACAGAATTAATAATGGTCATCTCTCCTCCTGCTGTCATATAGGGTTTCAGGGAGAGAGAGGCAGATAGACAGCTGCTTGTGACTACAGCTATTTTACAGATAAATATTAACAATGATTATTTACTCATTAAAACATCAAAATTGTCATAGTATGTTCCAATTGTATCGTTCTATTATATTCCAATTATATCAATCTATCATTCTCTCTCACGTTTGTGCTTGGAGAGCATCGGTTTTCCGAAACGCAACATTTCATATATCATCCATCTCTCAGTCGTGTAATCCTGCTGTGTGCTCCTTTTTATTGCCATATTGTTTTAATAGATGACATTGGGGTCATGAGAACGAACACACACACACACACACACACCTCCAATGGCTCTCTTGTTAATGCAGAAATAAGACAACATGTTCCAAAGTGATGTGTCTTGGCCAAAAGCTTTACACTGCCCTTCACAGCTCACCAGGCAGGCACTTATTTGCAATGGAAAAGGAACATGAAAAATGCTGTCAGGAGTGACACCTGTTTGACTGTCTGATACACACACACACCCTCTCCGAATCTGCATTATGTAGCATGTAAATTGTATTCACAATGGAGCCATGTATCAGTATGGATAATATCCAACTTAAGCCTCCAAACCCAAAGTCACTGATGCAAGCGAATTTCCGACTGTTCCTCCAAGAGAATTATCATTTTCCCTCATGTGCAGAAAAAAGAAGAGAGCAAGACGAGGAAGTAAGGAATAAAAATGTCAGCTCAAAGCCTTTTGGATTTCTCCTGACAGCAAGGTTCAGTATCACTCCAAGGTTCTTTTCGAAGTTCAATGCTGCAGAAGGTTATGGATGCCATAAAATCAATTCCCTTAGATAAAAGCCAGCGAAATGTATTTCAGCTATGATCAAAGTGCTTTGTTTTTTTTTGTTTTTCCTCTGCTCTGCAGCCTCTTCTTTCATACTTTTTTCATCTCTTCATGAGGCCTGGAAGGAGGGGAGGCATGTCACAGTTTATGGTCATCTGCCTGGCCTCCTGTTATTTATGACTGAAGAAGCTCAAGGCATTTTGTGATGCAGGAACTCTCAGCTGGCAAGGGGAGAATGTACATTAGCACAAGCATTCATTATAAATATAGTGCATGTACCAAACACGTGCAAACACACATTGACTAAAAAGACCAAGAACAGGCAGCTTAAGAACTTTAAAGAACTTAACAAAATTCAAATACTTAGTATCATCATGTTTCACTTGTAAGTCATACATTACTCATGCTGAAGGCATTTTGCCAGCTCTCAAACCACCATGAGCCTTCACTTGGTCACTATTTAACATGATATAGCCTACCATAGTGTTTTTAACAAGTCGTTTGGCTTTAAAATGTATCTAGTGGCCTTGGGACCCTATATAAACTTGCTAATTGGTGCTAATTGGTTGAATCTTGATTCAGTTAATATGCTGAATTTAGAATGATTCAGACCAATAGGGGCTGCCTGTCTAATGTGTGTCATGGCTGTGTGCGTACTCTCAAAGTACACGGTTATTAGGCAGAAATAATGACATTTGTGGGCTCCATATCTATTATTTCCTGAAATGTAAGGTTTAAAAATAACACAGTTATGATGGGGAATTATGATAGGATCAGTGCATATTTCCCACCTGAGACAGTTCAACCTCAGGCTGCAAGGACATCTCAGTTCTGTTCTTCATCTGACTGAGTCTGTGTGTCTCATTACAACGCATCTTTGCAACGGAGTTGATGAGCTAAAGTGTACACAGTATGTTCTTCTTTCTCTTTTTTAAAAAATACGTTAGGGTGTATGTGTTTATTAAAGTTTTTCAGTTGTAATACTAACATTAGTCTCGGTGGACTCAGGATGCTGAACAATTAACTTCTAACACTGCAGTTCAAGATTTGATTTCAAAGATGAATGATTGGGTTTAACAGTGTTGTGAGTGGTAATAATGCTGCAGTTTGAGTCTAAACAAGAGCCGGAACAGGGCACTTAATGGCTTAGTATGTCTGGCCTTATGCAAAAAAGAAAAAAGCACGGAACAAATTCTTCATAATAAAGTTCAATAATATATGTTTAAAAGACTAAAGGTGACTCACTCCCTTGTAGCTAATATCTCCCTTTACATAAACCTATTCCTAAAAACCCAAGACCTCAAAGCACGCTATGCTGCAAATAAATGTGTTCTTGCTAATTGTACATTCATATGGCTATGTCTTGTTCAAGACTGTCTTTTTTTTTACTCTAAAACAACTGAGTGATTGGTGATTGGTGACTGCATTATTGGTCTTTAGCCTAACCCTGCACTGTTAAAGTCACCACTTATGAATGGTCACCACTGAGAACAAACAGAAACCACACAAGTGCTAAAGCCATAAAGGTTAAGAAACACTGCCAGAGGACTTGATCCATGTTGCCAATCCTCTATTCTCTAATAAAGGTTGCACAAACCAGCCATTAACACAAATCCACATCTACCTCTACCTGCTAACACATGATATGGTATAATGGCTTTCTTAGAAAAAGCTGAGGGAAGAATCAGACAAAAATGTTCCCATTTTCTTTTCCATTATGGCATTTCCCAGTACACCCAAAAAAGCCACCTTTCTACTTACTGTTTTTTTTCCATTGTGGGTCAGACTGAACAAACTTAATTGCATCTGCAAAGTATGTCTGAAATAAATGCAGGAATAGGAGAGAAGAACCCAAAGAAAGGGTGTGTGTGTAGGTGGCTGAGGGCGGATGGGGAAATGGGCAAAAAAAAGACCCTTTAGAAAGAAATTGTGCAACCATTTAACAGTGACAAAAGAAGAAAAGGGAAAGTCAGAGGCAAAAAAGCCTGGTAAGTGGGATATGAAAGGTAGTTTGTACTTTTTATGTGCAATTACACGAAGGAAGTAATTGCACATAAAAGGTATAAACCACCTTTCATATCGTACAAACCAGAGAAGAAAAGGACAGAGTAACATTTTCCCAATGCCATAATCACATGCTTTCACAAGTGTTTAGAAAAGACACAAGTCAAAAAACATATGAACATTGATATTTCCCAAATTTATGCATGCATCAGTTACTGTTACAGCAGTTTAGATTACATGTTGTTTTTACCCTTAAATTGTCTGACATTCTTTCATTTTTCTACATTATATTCAAAAGTATGTTGGCTGACATGCTGTGTCTTCATTACCATATTATACACAGAGTTTGCATTAGGTAAAATAAGCATGTACCCTCAGCAGTGTCCTAACCCCAAAACATGTTGTTAATTCATCAGCTTATTCCTCAGCCTTTAAAAAACTATCCATTAATATCCATTAAGGCGACAAGTTGAATCACCGCACATGAACCACAACAAATCAACACAAGCATTAACTAATCCTATTGGCTTGTAGATCCCTGTCCACCGATAATTGGATTCAGTCAGAGAGATGGAGGTCAGTATGCGGGCTGCAGAAAGAGGCCCTTTAGCCCTCTCTGACTGCGAGTGACTGGTGTGACCCTTCAGGACAAGCAGGGCTGGATCAAAACTAAGTGGCGCTCTGTGCACCAGCCTATCGGTTAGCTTTAGCTCATGTTCTTGAGCCGCAAATGTCTGATTTCTGACATAAGGTGGGTTGCACCAACAAGGACTAGGATTAACAGAGTTTCATTTTAATTCGAGTTGTGTTGCAACATTTATTTTAAGCATGGCTTAATAAATCAGAGATTAAAATCTTAACCTCTGATTAAAACCCAGGATTAATTATGATGAACTCACCAATGTAAAAAAAGTAAACCGCAACCATGTTACTATTGGGATCAATCATTATCAATAAATTTTTTCTTCCCTTTTGAGTGAATTCCCTTTTATTTTCCACAATCCATCTAATATATGCTGTCATCTCTGGAATTTAAACCACCTCAGCTGCAAGATTATAATTCACCCCAACCCAAAATAAAAAAAAATTGAAGAGTTTAAAGAAATGGAGCAACAACAATAAAGTTAAACTAAGTTTACTGTAAAGAAAAAAAAAAAGAAAAAAAAGAAAAGAAAAAAACCCAGGAATAAACGATGGCTTAATTGAAACCTTGATTATTTTTTAAAAAGTTTTAAGCTTTGGTGCAACTGGATCAATAAAACTTGATTTAATTAAGGTTAAAGACTATTTCTTGTTGGTGCAACTCGGTTTTAGAGTCTTTGTGACCTGTGCAAAAGGAACAGTAAGTACAAAATGACTCTAGGAAATAGTGTTTGAGCTTTGACAATGTCTTTTTGTCATATTGCATACCAATTTACAAATTAACATGTAGCATGACTGAGAATAAGTGTGTACGTGTATGTAAGAAGCATCAACTGCCCTTGAAACTTCACATCTCTATTGTCTTCTTTCCATGCTTCGACTTACTTGTTCATGTCAGACACCAGCACATCAAAATGTCTCTCAGCAGGAGGAGGACATAACGTTCCACCTTCGTTTCAACCCTTTCAGCCCCTCACACACTCGCTGTCAGGACGATTGCTCCTGCCCCAGCCCTCCTTAGGGCATACAACTGCCCTCGCAAGCATTTACACGTTGCCTCCTGCCATGCTAACGCAATTAGCATATGGACCCAGCGCCTAGTCAGCGGAAGGCAAAGGCTCACACTCAAAGTCAATTAATCATAACACATCACTGAAGCCTGACTGAGATTGCTGCTGAGACACAACCACTGAGAAAGGCAATGATGGAAATGTTGACATCAACTCAAAACTACATATTTTAAGAAAAACAATCGCATTATCACATTGCTAACCTTAAATATTAGTGTCTTAAAACCTTTATATGAGTGTTTATCCAACAGTACATGTTTGCACTGAAAGTCTGAACAAGGCACAAGTCATTGAAATACTGTCATTAAGAGGGTAACCAAAAATCATGAATGAGTGCAATCACAGTCAATAAACTTATGTTATTAAGTTAATTACTGTATATTTGATATGATGGTAGCACTTTATTTTATGGTTCGGTAAGTACCTAGAATTTAATAGGTAAGTGTGAGATAATTACATTTTAAGTAATTTCTGGTATATAGTTTGTCTACTGGATTTTACAGTACATAGTAGCATGAAACAGTTTGTACTGCAGCACTTAGTGCTACAATGCAATAATTACTTTATTAGGTAATAATGTAGTACTACAAGTAATAGTTGGTGCATACTTTGCAAGTAGAATATGTAAGTACATAGTAAATAATGTGACAAATACTACGTATATGGCAGTACATAAAACTAAGAAATTGCATAATAGTAGTAAGTACTACCAGACTGCTTAAGGACATACATATCTGACTAAAATAAGTAGGTACGTACATGTAACAAAAGTGCAATAATGCCTGTAATATGATATAATTAACACTGACCTGAAAGTAAATGGTTATTGGTAATGTCATGTCCAAATATTGATATTAGCATCAATTACTGTGTAAATCTGGTTGTTGTTTTTTTTTAAATTAGTTATCATGTACTTATGTTTCCAAGTTACATTCCAAGTTACTATTTACTTGAATATCCAACGTGCAAGGTATGTACCAAACATTACTTGTAATTACTACATATTTACCTATTAAATACTAGGGAGTTACCATACTGTAAAATAAAGTGCCACCGATATGATTATATTTTCCTGGAGGAATGTTGTAAATTCTATGCAAATTCTATTTTCTCTAATATATGTAGGTCTTCTGTTGCTACTGTAACTCTGCAGTTGTTTTCAGGAGCTATCTTTCTTTCTATCTATGTATTTATTTATCTATCTATCTAGCAATAGGGTCTAAAATGTTGAAATAGCAGGACGTTTGCATTTTTAAAATAAGCTACACCAGTGTCACCATATCAATTTCTTATAGCTCAGGTTACTTATATTTGATCAGTTTGAATAATGTGTTTTGTGTGCATGCATGCCATTAAGTCTTGAAAATACAAGCTATGAATGCATTTATGAATACACCCACTGCAGCAATAAACTTATTGAATGTCTCTTTTTTCACTTCCACCTCTAAGTTTCACGCTACACTGCAGTTTAATTAACTGAATTGTCAATCAATTGGACACTGTTATCCTTCAGATCACCTGCCATTAAATAAACAAGTAGAACATAGATGGAAAACATAAATGTATAAGGAAGTCCCAAGTCTCTGTAATTTTGTTTCTATGCTCATTACATGATTTTGTATAACGAATGAATTACACTAAATACTAAAACATCTACACATTACTAAAAACAATGAAAATGCTGTCAGTTGTAGTGCTTTGACTGGGAGTATGTCTGATTCATTTTGTTTACCATTAAAAATAAGTTGCATACAGATTTTGGAGAATTTGCTGCATCTGTTTTTATATGGGTTTGAATGACCTTGATATAGGCCACTGGCGTTTCTTCACTGTTCAGGATTTGCAGGGAAGAAACTGAAGTTATAAAGACCTAGGCGTGTCGAACATGCTTGGCTGTGGATAGAGCACAGCGGGTAGTAACAAACCAGCCACAACTTGAATCAGAAAACACTGAGCACCTTTCTCAGATGTGCCATGTTTCCCTTGTTCTTGCTTTGTAGATTTTGTGTGTCACGGCAAGTGAAAAATCAATGGGAAAATCCAACATCTCAAAAAAAGCGGATTCAAAGTTGGAAGTTTTTGGGTGACCTGAGAGGGGATCTGAGCAAATAGGAATACAGTGGAAGAAATCAAAAGGAGTGAAATATCAAAGAAGCTTTCTTTCCATTTAAAAAAACCCCTCAGTGTTCAAAAATAACCAAACTGAGTTCATCAAAAGGACAAGGGCTAAAATATATATATATATAATCGGCTCAAAATATTATTTTAGTCTTATTAGTCTTAATAGTCTTATTTATAAGCATAAAAGTAGTTTTCCTACTATAGCTACAGTACATAGTAGTGGCATTTTTCTTTAAGAAATTACCTTTCCAGTTAATTAACCAAGGAGAGAATGAATCTGCTCTGTCTGAGGCCAGACACACTCCTAGTTTTCAAAGCACAGATGGGTCCCTACACTCCATTAATGCAATGTGGCAAGAATAAAAGCCCCACAAAGAGTCTGCTGCTACCCTTGGCTGTTTGTGCTTGCCCTTTTCCAGCCTGTTGTCTTTTAATTTAGCCCTCCTTTCATTCAGAATTAGCATGTATGCCATCACTTCTTCTCTCACTCTCTCACACGCACTTGTCCTGATTCTTCTTTCTTTGTTTCAATTACTATCATGAAAACAGATTCTTTGTTTGTTCTCTCACATTCTTCCTCACAAAATCTCTTTCTTACCATTATGGTCTTTCACAATTTCACTTACTACTGTAGCACCTGGTCCTGGTACTTTTCTGATAAACTAAATTTAAAGGGTGAGTTAGGATAAAAATCTGTGGCACCAAATACTGTATGTAGTTATAGCTGTTTCTAACTGTAAAACCAAGTATGTTTTTAATAAATGGTGGTGCTTCTAAATGCATATGCATGCCCTTTTTAAAGTGTTTAGACAATATTAAGATGGCCATATGAAGCAATAATATTTGAATATGTAACAATTTACATTAAAAAAATGAGAGGGGCATGGTTACAATGAATTTGCAGATAAACTTCTATACCTGCAGACTTACTAACTGCATAAACTTAAAAGCTATATTCAGCCTCCATTTGTGCTGGACCCCACCCTTTCTGCAGATTTGGGGGGGAAAAAGCCCATTAAGGGTGGATCGTAATCTGCTTTGTAATCTGTTTGAGGGATCAACAATTGAAAGGTCCAAGTCCCCTCTACTGCGACACAGATTGAGGTGGGGCTACAGATACAAACCCTGATTTGATCGTTGAATTTTTTTTTTAATCAACATAATACATCCGTTGTTGAATAAATCACTTGTATTAACAGAATACATCCACAATCCTATGTATAAATGCATTTACAGCACAATATTTTATGTTGGATTATCCTTTAAGAGTTAATTTTTGTTGGTCCAATTCCAATAGGCTACTACCTCATTCTGCACAGGAATATAATGCTATTTTATGAAGGTGTCATCAGTTTTTTTTTCTGCACACACACACACACACACACACAAACACATACATGCACACATGCACGCATGCACGCACGCACGCAGGCACATGTAGGCAAATAAGCATAAACTAAGTGATCTTTACATTTAATCCTTTGGCAGACATTCTTATTCAGACTTATAAAAATTGCAAACAGCTGAAGACACAATGGATACAAAGTACTTGGATAATCTGTAAGGATTCATGATATGAAAGACTAGAGACTAAAGCTGGTTTGTACATGTCCTATTGTTATTTTTAACTCCCAGTTAGCAAGCTAGTTAATGGAAAATGTAAATTAGCCTGATGAATGCTGAACTTGCTTTTTCTTGTGCTTGTTCTCCAGATGTCAGTCAAAATTGGACGTGGTCTCTGAGCCTTCGGTTATGGAGACATGGCAGAATTTATATATTTAGCTAATTGTTCCTTAAAGTGGTTCTACATACAAATTTACTGTGGTTAAGATCGCGTTATTGCAAATTTGATGGACATGGCAGACTGTGTAAGGGAGTGAAATTGCACACTCACAACCTTAATGTTAGGATAATGTTCATTGAAAGCTGAATAAGGACAGCATTGCAGTGTTTTTCCTCATTATCTTAGTGCACATTTTATCTTGAACGCATAAAGGACTGTTTTATTCTCTTGGAATGTGTTGTTGATATTAAATAATAATTAATAGTAAAGAAACTGGCCAAAGGAGGTAAAGTGAACTAAAAACTTAAAGTTAAAACTATCAGGTGTAATGATCTGTGCCCTGTATAAATAGGATTTACATTAGCTAAGCACCTGAGTTGATGAGATAATTACTTGACTAATTAACTTAGCATTTCTGCTAACAAACTTTGCATTCACTTTGGTGTATCCACGGGACTTGTCCAAAAAAGGACCATAATTGGTGAATTACAGGGCATAACAAGAATTTGACCAGTGAATAAGAGATGTCCCTAAACAGGTGAAACTGTGTGGAACTTTTTCACATAGCCCTATTTTTCACCTTAATCACGAGCTCCAGCTGCAGGCATCAGATGTGCGAATCAGCATTTTGCCCAGACTTGCCGTTTACTGCTAAAACAACATGCTCCTCTTTCATCTCCAATGTCAGGTGAGCTATCCGATAGAAGATCAATCACTGGAAAACACTGTGGGACAATATACCTAAAAACTATTTAAAGATGGATGAAATTCAAGCAGGGCTGCTTAATTTTAGCGTCACTTATTCTCATTTACACCTACACAGAGGTGGGTAGGTTACTTAAAGGTGTTACTCAAAAAACATAATAAATCAGGTGAAAGTAGTGATCCAAATACTTGAGTATCTAGAGTGAAAAAGCTGCTTTAGTAGCATGTTACTCAGGACCAGATATACAATTTATTTATTTATTTATTTTTACCCCTTTTTCTGCCAATGTTTAGTCGTTGCCAGTTCCCACCCACCAACTAGTTCTCCCCTATCATACAACAGCTACCAACCGGAGAGGGCAAAGGCTGACACGTACTTCCTCCGAGACACTTGAAGCCAGCCACCGCATCTTTTCGAACTGCTGCTCATGCAACGTCACAGCCGAACGCACTCGGAGGAAAGCACCAACTGCCCTCTTCTGTATGCACGAGCTCACAGACACCCAGGATTGGCTGGTGTCGCTCTGATCGACAGGGGAGAGAATGTATCGTAGAGAGCAGGGCCAATTACTCTCTCTTGGACTCCTGGCCACGGATGGCTGTGGCACCATCGGGATACAAACTCGCAATCTCCAGATGATAGGGCGAACACTTTTCTGTTGTGCCACTCGGGAGCCGCAGATTTACATTTCTCATGTATCAACTCATGTATCAACATACAGTGGGGTCCAAAAGTCTGAGAGCACATTTGAAATCCAGCACCATGTTTCACTGTTGTTTTGATCCACTGTGGTATCAATCTCTCTTCTGTTCGTCTCCTTACATAAA
>JAOUQW010000040.1:7167808-7188684 GCA_028565825.1 Olivaichthys viedmensis | reverse complement strand
ATGCCACGGTCAAAATCACTGAGATCACATTTTTTCCCCATTCTGATGGTTGATGTGAACATTACCTGAAGCTGCTGATCGTATCTGCATGATTTTATGCATTGCGCTGCTGCCACACGATGGGCTGATTGGATAATTGCATGAATGAGAAGGTGTACATGTTCCTAATAAAGTGCTCAGTAAGTGTATATATTAGTGATTGTAGAAAATATTATGATTTTTTCTTGATTCATCTCTACAGATCGTCATGAATGTATTTAATATGTGAACGAGGTGCTGGATCCAATCTGGGAGGTTCTGACACAAATTAAGTGCAGGAGATACTACAGAGCATCTTTTTGAATTCCTCACTTTTGTTCAATTTTGTAACCAGCCTCACTTGACAAGCTACATCACATCATCAGCATTATGTCACTCTGACACCAAAAAATATGCTGAACTACAAAGTCAGTTGTCATAACGTGCTATGTAATTTTACCCCAGAAAGTGTCATGACACAACCTAATGTCACCTAAAATCCATGTCACTTGATATAGGTGTTATGTCAACACGCCTATTGGAATAAGAGTTTATAAATATTTATGTCGGTTTATGTCAGTTGTCATGAAGGGCTTATGTAGGTGTCCTGTAGCCTTCTGAACACTGCCCTACAGTAAAGTGTTACCATTTTTTTTTTAGTAATGCATGTTTAACATATTTTCCCGGGGGCTTCCCACAGACCCTTTTCTGTATGATGAAGGAGCAGCTAAAGACTATAAATTTTGAACATCACATTTGTAACTACACTCACAAATACTTATAAACAATACAACAAAACAGCGAAAACTTCTAAATCGTATAAGTATTGAGTCATAATTTATTTTAAAAAGGCCTGTATATCTAGGAATCTATTTTTGGGCCCATGAGGAGCAAGGCTACACATGATTTATATTCACTATACTCACTCAAGTAGGAAAATATCTAACAAATAGTGGTTTATGTCAGTAGTTGGAAGCTATAACAGTTGCTGCAATATTGTGATTTTCTCGCTTGGTCTGTGATTTCAGCAAGTTCCCCAAAAAGTCCTACTCAGAAGCTGGCATGACTGGTTTTTACAAGTCAGGAATTTGGAATTTGCACATGACATGGATGTGGCTTTAGGGCTAAACTAGTGATGCCAATGGAGTGTCATTTGAAGGAAGATGGCAGACGTGCAATGGCATTTAATTTTACATCTGCTGCTTGGCAGATGTAAAACTAAAACTGAACAGATTTCTCCATATTGGCTCAGCCATATTGGCTTAAGAACTTTTTGAGACCCCTTTGAGGATATTATCTGATAAAGCGACATTTTCTCTTCAGAATGCATAATATGAGAAATCTTGTAGTGAAAGGGGGCTTTTAAGGGAACTTTGTTAAAGTTTAATAGTTTACCACATCACAACACAGACAACACGACACAGCCTAAGGAATTACACTTCCCTGTAGACCTCATAAGGCTGTAACCCCTGGAAGTTTCAGCCAAATGGAAATTCTAAATGTAGTTTTATTACCACTAAACCCTATTTGGAATGACAATTAGCTTCTTGTAGTCTGGAGAGAACAATACTTTGGATTTTTGTATGCAGGGAAGCGAACAAACTTAATTGACTTGAAAATGGGCAAAGTGCACCGAATCACTCATTAATGTGATGCCTTGCCTGCACGATTTTTTTATTTTTTTTTATTTTTTGAGTAAAGGTCAACATGAAATGTCAAGAGAACACTGCAAATAAAACAGCCAACACTTTCATGTCACACATACACACACTTGCACCAAGTTGGACTTTGGGAAATTGAAGGCTTTGATCTATAGAGTACAAACACATACACACAGCACATTGTGAAGATAAACTGCTACACCTGGACATGTTCAAAATATAAAGTAAGGCAAGAACAGAGCAGTGGATAAATGCAATAATAAAGGCACAAATAATATAGAGTGTATGTAGTGAGTTGATCCTCCATTGGCTTTTGGAAAGAAGCTGTACTGTATAATGTCCCTTACTTTTGTCCCGTTTTATACACCTGCAGGCACACAATTAATGCTTATGTACACACAGAGGCAGACAGCATAGAATATAGTAAAACAAAAAGAAACAGGCTGCTGCAGGGAATATGATCATGCCAAATGCAAAATGGAGGACACTGAATGGAGGAGGAGAATTCACAGGGTGAGAAGAAGAGCAGGGAGAAGAACGCAAGGGAAGTCAGGAGGGGGGATTGGAACAGCCCCTTGGGCATGCTGACTGTTCCTGCCATGTTTAATTCGCTCCCCTAATTGCACATTAAATGCCTTCATCCTGCATATTCCCTCGCCAAATACAGGCTTTGGATCAGAGCAAGCCAAGTGCCCAGCGTCCGCTAACAAATTCAGTTTGTCTGTTAGCTGGGAGCAAATTGAACACAGCAAGAAAGCTACTAAAACCCCCATTAAGAGAAAGACTGTGTTTAAAAAGGGAAGCATTCAATAACATTTAGAGGCTGCCTAGGGGGCTTGATTCGTGAATCGTATTCACTTTTGCTTGTTGAAAAGCTCTCATTGAAGAGTCCAGATGTTGCCTGTGCAATTCCATTTGGTCTTTTATTTCCTTGTGAACAAAGGGGAAAAAAAAGTTTCAGATCCTAATTATGATTTGAATATCACCTCCATGTTTTAAACAATTAATTTTGTTATTTTGTTAATATTAAAAGGGGAAATTAGTGTTCCTATTCGCTACCCAGCCACACCGACCCACACACACAGAATGTGTAAGCGACAGCTGTGTCAAAGGAAATTTGGGGTTCTCGGTTGTGCTTAAGCTTGGTGAGATTACATTGTGATTGTATCATTTCCACACAAAACAGCACAGCAACACCACACTCTCACACTCCAAAGCCTGGTGTGAGTTTTTCTTTTACTGGCTAAAAACACATGTTACATGCTCTTTCTCTTGAACTCAACTGAGCTAAAGGGAGCATCAACAGATCAACATGAACTAAAAGCAGTATGTCACCGTTATTTCTCATTGTGCCCCCGTTGTGCAGGGCTGACTTAATCACCACTCTGCTTGCATGGCAAGAGTTCTCATTGTGCTGCTGGACATGTAACAGAGCTGATGCCTTCAAGACAGCGCCGGCCCCAGAGTGACCAGAAAGAAGGGTGTTCTCCCACAGCCTAGACACAAAGCTCAATACTACTGACACAAGCTGACACATGTCTGGCCAGCGGATGTGACAAAACTAGATATCAGAGTATGGCGTGATCAAAAGAAAGGGAGCGAATGTTACTAGGAGTAAGTAGAGTGATAAGAAGTGACACATGTTTGTCACTGGCAAGTGAACAGAGCCTGTGGACAAATCCGTGTGCTGACAGGTGGAGGGGCAGAAGCTGAACGTGCCGTTTGTGCTGTGTGCATGTTGATGTAAAAGAGTGAGTATTACATAAAAAGGACCCTCAAAAATCAGTTTAAAAAGTGCACTGTTAAATTTTTTTTCCTAACTATTACAATTAACGTGGAAATATCTCAAGGACACCATGAAACATAATTGTTGAGACAAAGCAAGTGAATTGTACTTCTGAGGAAAAGAACGCTTGGGGAAAAAAACCCCCAAAAAACACAGGTCCGTTCTGGACTCTATGATTGTGTTTGCATCCCTCCTTTCAATCACGTTATAGACACACCCCTAAAGGCCCTTTACTCCACCCCCATCTTTACTGCCCACAAACGCAAACATGCCGGAATCTAGTGCTGAACTTCCAGCATCGCTGATACCATTGTTGTAAGGAAAAAACAAAAAAAACAAAAAAACAATAAAACAGTTTGCTGCAAAAAAAGCATAATGACACCAAAAGAGGAGTAAACAGGAGTAAATCTGGCAGTTGCTTTTTCAGAGGGGAGGAACCTGAAGACCCTGTGAATTAAGTTAATAAGTTGGACGAACTAACTACATTTCTCCTGAACAGGTAATGTGATAAATAAACTGATAAACTGTTTGGATGAATGACCGCAGCAACAAATCAGTAAGTTATTTGGCGAGTCAGTATTTTGTGTGTATAGCTAACTCATTTATACCTGTGACAAAACAGTGCTTGTAAACTAGTTTGATTAACAAAGAATGGGCAGAGTGCCAAAAAAAGGCTGGGTCCCACTTTATATTGAGTGTCTCTAATACCCGTGTGGTTACACATAAACTATACATGCACTATAACGTAACTAAACAGCATGTTTGCACTGTTACAGATGGATTACAGACGTACATCGTATTTAAATACACCTGTATCAACTTCAGTTTTGGCTCGTGTAAGTACACAAGTCTAAAGTGACATTTTATATACATGGTTCCTGTACCATATTTGTGCTGTAACATGCTAACCCAATAAAATCAGATGGATTAATACCAATCTGTAATTTGACAGTACCTACATACTAACTTCTATATAAAGTTACACTTTAAAATAAGTGGACAGTTCCTGTGTAGTTAGCATGTACGTACAGTCACAATCAAAAACAATATCTTATTGGAAAACCAGCAGTTAATACAAAGGTAATTACCCTCCACCCTGTCGCAACCACAACTGTCAAGGTACACTTGTGTACACGAGCCAAAACAGAAGTTGATACACATAGGTATTTACATACGATGTATGTCTGTAATCCATCTGTAACAGTACAACATCCTCAGTAGTTACATTATAGTTAAGTTTATGTGTAACTACACAAGAATTAGAGACCCAATATAGAAGAGGGACCAAAATCTGTAAACGTCCATACTCACTCGACCTAGGCATTCCGATGCATTCTTGCATTAACAAATCAGTGTCAGTATTTTGCGTGTTTATAGCTAACTTTGTCATAACTGACCAAGTAAAATGAGATGATGGAATGTTGGCTAACTAGCTACTAAACTAACGCATATGAACTCCGTCAGCCACTGTAGATTCTGGGGGGCGAAGCTTCGTGTTCATGGCTATGGTTGGAAGGTGAGCACAAGGAGCAAACAAATCATTCCAACGTTTTTGTAGTTCACCTTGTAACCCCGAGAGCACAAATTTTACCTAATGTATCTCTAACAAACAGATAAACTAGGAAAGTGACATTAGAGCGTCTGCTAAATGCTGTAAATGTAAATGTGTACAAGTCATCTTGTGTACATACATCTGGCCCTGTGTGTGTTAACTTCCTGATCATTGTTTTGTTGTTAACAAAAGTTCTCTCCATTCTTCTTTACAACAAACACTAACATTGACAGTGTGTGGTTGTGTGTGGGGCTGTCTATCTTTCTGAGAGTCATTCTGCAGGTGACATCGCGTCCATCCTTCAGGCGTGTGTATTCTGCTCAGGCGGCCCTTTCTCACCCATCTCTCTCCCCCTCAGGATGTTGATCATTGTCTGTGTCTCAGCTTGGCGTTCATATCCAAACAGACAGCAGACAAAACAGCACTGGGACTCTCACTGCTACTGTCAGCCTCCCAGCATGTCAGAAACTCAGCCTTCACAACACACACACACAGAAATCAAACACACACATGCCCACCCACACACACTAATATTTGCACAAGTTGACATATTTCTCTGGATTGCATTTAATATAAAAATTCTCAGACATTACAACAATTCCCAACTGTGTCTCTACAGTCCAGAGGAAGTTCTGCCTCAGACAGACTCAAGACCACAACTTAATCTTTCTCCTTTTTAAAGAAGTGCCAAAACTGGTCTCAGATCAGCCTTACAAGTCCCAAATGCAACGACCATTGCTGCATGGTGAGGTGTTTAGCTCAAGTAATACCCTCCTTTCCTCCGTACTTAGGATTAAGATGTCAAAGCAGTCTGGGGAAATTATATCATGTCAGTGTGAATCCACTTGTTAGCATCCTTTCACCACATAGTACTTCTGCTGTGTGTTAGCACAATTGACCTTAACTGTGCCGTTACATGCTGCATTTCTCTCCAAGCCAAAGAGGGTTAGCGAAGTGGTACTGTACTGCATTGGCCATGATCTAATAGTTGTGAATAGACAGAACTCTTGGTTGATTCGGGGCAATCAAGGCAAGGCAAGGAAATGACAGACTGTGACTAGCATTGGATTGCAGCAATCAGCTCCCAACTGTGTATATGTGCCATGAAAATCAATTTGAAGTTCATACTTGACATGTCAGGAGCAAATTGAAAAGATGTGGACCATCATTTAGGTTCAGTGGTTTTATCCATGTTGTGCTTTAATTGGTCTTCCCGTTTTATTATACATTTCAAAGTACTTATTCTACCCATGTACCCGATCTCAAAGTTAAAAAAAGATACTTTAATCAGACATTACTTGGTAATCCCAATGTTTCTCCTCAGACTAACGTGTGCGCTAATCCTACTGATTTATCCTCATTTATCCTCTTACTTTGTAGAAGCTGTCACCTTCGCTCTCGTCTTCCTGGAGAGCAATAAATGGCCCAATCGTTTTAACACAGTTACACACAATTTAGTGCCAGGAACAGCGCGTTCTCATGTCAGCAAGTGCAAAATAGTGTGTGCGTGTGTGTGTGTGTGGTGATGACTGTGCATGGACACCACCAGAATTGAACAAGAAGGGGAAACATGAAAGCTGTTAGGGACAAAACCTGGCTGATCAATGCTCCATTCCATGTGTACAAAAGCCACAAGGACACTCTCAAATGGGAAATAACTGAGGCCACAGATGCATACTACTGTGTTGCTCCACCACCTTAGCATTTCTGAGTAAAAAATGACTACGTTCATTAGCACCAGACTAGCACCTCTCTCTGCTCACAACTGTGTGACTCAGCATCGTTTACTTCATTTATTAATGTATTTCCTGTTGGAAGCTGTGAGAGTTATGGTCGGTATGGGGCATACATGGGTAGCGAGGTGTAAACAGAATCCTTCATTAAGATAAGAGGCCGAAGCCCAGCTCTGATAAATGCAAGAGCTGCTCTGCTGCAGCCATTTGTCTCTTAGTGGCACTAGAGCTTTCATTATTGCTCCCCTTTCTTTTTCTCTGCTGCTTCCTCCACTTTAGAAGCACTTCACTTTTGATCTTCTACTCCACTTTCCTTTTGTTTCTCGTCTTTTTCGGAACTATTGTTCTCTCATTTCTTTGTTTTACCTACAGTGTGTCTTATTTATCAGTGTCTTTGGTACAGGTCTGCACATGCACTTTCCAAAAGATAAGCAATGAGTACGACATCTTTGCATTTTCTCTTGGACGATCCTTAGTTCTCTCAGGAGTCAATGATGAGACGCCAGATGACTAGGGATTTAGGAGGTGGGGAAGCCCTACTTCCTTCATTGGTGCCAACAATATGGGAACAGTACTGTTTAATTTATGTGGTATTATATGGAGTTCTAAACACTGACATGTGATTAAAACTAATTTTTTATATACCTGTTCCTGTCCTAAAGACTACACTTGGATGGCCAGACCTTAAGTAGACTTTCAGTATTCTTTGTTTGTTAGTTTTGGCATCAAAATGATATCCAAATATGAGTAATGCTTTAGATACTCTAGAAATAGTCAACAAACCATAGACTGTCATGATGCAGCCTATCAACTGATTCTCATCAGCAGTTAAACAGAGGTTTATCTTTTAACATGTCATAAATGTTATTAATAGAGTACATGTGGACTGGATTTTAAACTGTGATAACACAAGGGACAAGTTGAAAGTCTATAGATGACCTAGTAAACGTCAACACCCATAAACTAGTGACATGCGGTTGAGAATCAGTCGGCTGGTTTATGACAGTCTATAGATGGTTAGTTGACTGAGTGTCTAAGCGGACTATCCAAATAAAGTGTTACCAAAATATCTGATTGTTTTCTGGTGAAGATACACGATACAGTAAAGTCTTTAAACTAGCAACATGAACATATTTTGCTATAATGATCAAATGTATATGCATAACAGTTACCAATTGCTTTTACTAAAGAAATACATTTTACAATTTTTAAATGAAATCATTTCTCTATACAACAGCGTGAAACTGTATTACATTATTATTATCACCATTATGCTATTCTACTATTTACATTTCCATCAAATTATAGTACCGGCACACAGTTCCACTTGCTGGTCATGTAAATCAAAGGTGCTGGAGCTCGTTCCTTTGCACTCCTCATTTTAACCCCTGGTTATAGTAGAAATCTTAAGTTATCTAGTGCTTTTCCTATCTTTCATCACATAACCATGATTTATATTAGTTTGCCATGACTTTGACTCAGTGGAGTCAAAATAAATGAACAGATATACAGAGTAGAAGGTCAATCACTGAGAGCACCGCAAAAACACATTAAGTTCCAACAGCTCGTTCTCTTCACGCTCCAGCAAGCAGATGTACTTTTGCTAGAAAGTCAGCAATGTGCTGCCAGGAACAGGCCTACTTGTTTATTTCCTTTTGTCCGTTGTCATCTGCTCGTATAAATGTTGCGACATTGATATTCAAGAAAAAGTACCCTTAAGGGTTTTTTTTTCTTTCCATGACTGCACAAAATACAACTGCACAGATATATGAATGTTTGATTCTGGCTGTCAGAAGGCAAGACACTGGCCGGCAGCTGAGAACTCAAACACCCATTAATCATTACATTTCAGCTCTGTTTGATAAAGAAGACCTGAGGCCTCAACGCATTCAACCATGTACAGTAAGTCATAGCAATGCCTCCACTGACAACACACAGACAGCATGCTCATCCTCTTTGATGATACTACACCATCAATTATTAACCAGTTCTGAGACCCCACCATTACCCAGTCAGCAGAGATCCCCACAATTAACATTCCATTTATTAAGTTCAGACAAAAACTGAGCTATAAACAAGAGTCACCACTGTCCCTGGCTTGTTCATGACCTGGATAGCATGTCTAGGTTTCACCAGTGGGGATTAATGCTAATTATGTCTGAGGAGAAGCCTCGTTAGTGGCGACACAGTTTACTTACGCTGCTGTCCCAGAGAGAGGATGAGAACAAATTTTGGGCACAAAAAACTAGAGTAGCTGCAAAAACCCTTAGAGTCTTAACAGGAATAGATACATGTTTTACAGAAAACAATGTTTCCTTTATTTCACTTCTAATTCAAAATCAGGCAGACACTGCCTCAAAAATCTGATCTATAGAACTATAGGTCTACATTTTGACCTTTTTCGATGATGGTGCATTTGGGATGAAACAAGAAGAGTCAGAGTGACCAAAATCTTTAGATTTGCACTTTTTCTAACCAAGTGGGGGTTAAAAAGCAACAATTTAGTGCATGTGACTTGAGTGAAACCATGAGGGAAGGGAAGAGAATAATGGTGACTATTCTAACAGATCTGACAGCATGGATATAGCAAAGAATAAGTGTAGCTGCACTTTGCTTCTGAGATGCTTTATCAATACATTTGGTCAACAGTCAATGACAAAGGCTTCACCAGTCCCATGAGTCACTGCAGCTAGTGCACATGTCGCAATAACATTTTAACAAGCATTTTACCACAACATCCAAACCTGAGGCCCCATTAGAGCCTTTTGGGCCTTCACTGAGAGCCAAAATAATTGAAAGAAAAAAACAAAAACAAATTTTACAACTATTAAAATTAGAGTATATAAAGCGTGTATAATGTTTACTTGACTGGGACATTTTACTAATACACTTCATATGTGCTGAGTGTTAGCAAGCTCCTGGGCTTTAACTGAAACATGGATAATAGCAACATGCAGTGGAATCTACACGGCAATTAGTGGACTGATTGTTCAACTCACCAAGCGTATTTGACATGATGTGGAGTTTTCTTACAACAGTCAGCCTGAGGCCTGCTGCATGGATGCCTGCTAAAGTGGTGCACAATATTCACAGTGATCACATGGCTAGTGGTCACATGTGACTGCAGTCCGCACGGTAGCTTTGTCTAAAAAACAAAAACAACACACACTAATGTACATTTACAATTAATTACAGTATTTGCACTATATATAATAGAACCCTGCTCAGATTATGCTGGCAGCCCAGAATCCTGCTTCCTATTTAAAGCTTCATTTCAGCCAAATGAACCCAACAATTATATACAGGTAAGGCCATTGCACACAGGCTGCGTAATTGACAGATACAAAGTTCGTACTATGACAGATTCTAAATAAACACGTGATGCACGTGAAAACCGTCGTTCTGCTGCAGTGCGTCATGTTTTAAATTAAACAAAGTGTGATTTCTTGAATTTTTACAAATATGTTCCAAAAAACAGGCTTAAAAACTGACTGACCAATTAGAAAACAAATCATAAAGACATGAACTTTGGTTATAGGTTTCAATTTTCCTTGTAGTTTCAGCATTGTAGGGTAGTAGGGTGCCAGCATTTCCAACAGCAATTTAGATAGATGTATTGACATACGAAAGTATGTCTGCAACCAATCAAGTTGAAGCTCTTGAATGATTTTTTTTTTTCAAGAGCTTAATTTTATTCTGTGCTCCAAAATCAGGTGGGTTCAATAACAGCGTTTTCTCATCCTTTGGCTTTCTAGCATTAACATTAACACAGCTGAAAAGTCGTCTTTAGAACCACTAATCACCATTTTCAGTAATCTCTGATGTAAAATTATAATTGTTTTACCGCTAAATGTTGTTGTTGTTTTTTTGTTGACAGACACTCACTGCTTTTTTCGCCATTTGTTAAAAGAATAATAAGCATCCGTTTGAGTGCAAACGATTTTAAGCCAATATGATGAGTGTTATCCCCAGATGTGATTCTCCATAAATTACTATAATAAATATTTTACACATGTGGTATTATTGGAACATAATTATTCAAGTGGAGCTTGTCAGAGAGTCATTTAGAGGATGCCACTCACAAGTTTGATCAAGTTGATGAAAGCTTTCAAAAGGTCTCACATAAATGTTACTCTCATCTAATTTTCACTGTTTGACTAGTGCTTCTCCTTTGTAGTGCCTTTACAGTCTTTCACCTTTCTTTTGCAAACTTTCAGATTGTCTCACTTTTAGACTTGCACACTCTGTCCCACACACACCCACCCACCCACCATGTATGCGATCTTCGCCTTCTCTCATCGTGAACATTTTTCTGCGTGTGATCAGAGATTATCTCACATCAACTCTGCATTGTCTTTCAGCTGCTAATTAGCTGCTATAGTTGTTATGCAGCCAATCAGGCATCTCGCCATTCAACAAGGGTCGCTATATTTACATCAGATAAAGGCATAATGGGACGGGGATGAGGGGGTGTTGCAGCCATGCTTATTATGATACAAAATTTGAGTTCTATGCCAAATGAACAAATGGCGTGATATCATCAAGCTTATTAATCCTGATATGATAAGCCTCATAATGATGCATAACTCCCCCAAATCTCATCCCACCCGTGAATAATTCAGAAAGAATATCGGCTCATTATCCATTTGCCTCACACATATGTTGGATGGCTTCCTTCATGCCCGGTCTACACCTTGATTAGATTTAGCCTGCTGTGTAACTTAACAATGGGTATTTAACCTTTGAGAGCCAGGAAAGGCGTTTGGGAGACCCATTCAGCCAAATCCATGAAGTGTGAATGATCCATAAATTACCACATCATGCTATAATCAAAGTAGGCATACAGCCCATAATAAATGCAATTTGCCATAATTTGAGGTAAGATTGTGGCCTTCCATTCTGCTAGACCTTCATATCGCTTCATTGCTTCTCCAAAGCTCTCTTCATTTTATTTTTTTTAGTCCACAACGATAATTCCAGCCCACTTGCTTTAGGGCAGTGGCTGCCAATAAAGTGGCATGTCCAATTCGAGTGGCTGATATCTAGGTGAACAGGAGTGAGATTGGGCTTTGTTGTTTGTGCTCTGGGCGCTATTGCCTCAATTTGATTACATCAAAAGCAACAGTCCAGTCAGGCATAGCAGTTTTGCAGGTAAGAAGAGACACAAACACTTACACATACACCCACACATATAGGGAGTAATCTGGTTTACAATTGCAATTGCCAAAAGTGGCATTAAGAACAAGTTAAACGTTGCATGCTGCATTTGTTCCGCATATAAAAAAAACACTGAACTGCCAAAGCTACCATAGTTATTTGAGATAAAAAGTAAACTCAACTTTTCACTATCTTTCCTTTCTTTCAACTGAATGAAATCATCTGTGTATTATATAAAACAAGCTTATAAAGGTTTTATTAGGCCTTTTGGGGAAACGTCAACACTTGCTACTGCCCCTTAGTCCCTTTCCAACTTTGTTGATTAAAAAAAGCAAACTGGTTTTATTTACAGTTAATTCAATGTGTGCCGAAACAACTGAGGCCCATCAATAAATAATGACATCAAAAAGGGTGTCATTTACTCAGTGGCCTGGGTGCATGAGACTTGTCTTTATTTCCTTTCCAAAATAGCTGTGAATTGGCCTGCGCCCCTGATCAAACATGAGTCTCCCTGTAATAATGGCTTAGAGATTCACACTGCATCTTTTATGAGCAAATGTTTGAATCATATTGGCTTCATCTTTTTTTAAATTAAGTTTTCTGAAGTGGTTTTCTTTAAAGATCTTTTTTTTTTTTGGATCAGTCTTGGCTTGTCTAAATCTTCTTTTTTTTTTTTACTGGAAACTGGTGGATATGCACCATAGATGCAGCAATACTGTGAAATGGATTGAAGGGGTGACCTACACATTCTGAAACATACGGACACCATAATCCACTAAAATGTTCAGCTGTTAACAATTTAACAATGTCTATTTTTATTTCATGCATTAAAACAGCAAGCCGAGTTACTAAATGTAATAGCAGCACTACACCGTGTATAAAATGTGATATCAGCTAATACCCATCAATCACTGGCTGACCAGAAAGCACAATATTCAATGGCTGTGAGCCAGAGTTGCAGTTTCCAATGACTCCTTCTTTGGGGTGTCAAAATCAAAGCAAAACCCTTTTAATTATATCAGCTCTCTCGCTCACTCAACTCCTGTCATATGCCAACCCTCAGAGGGGCTGAAATAGCTGCAGCATATGCACCCCTGCAGAGGAGTCAAGTGCGCACGCACGCACACACACACGCACACCTTTTACATGTTAAAATACAATGTTTCTCTTCCTCACACACAATCGGTTGCGTGACAGGAGCATGGAAGTGGCACATTTCTTTTTGCTTTAATACCCTGACATCTGGCTGTGCTCAAGGTCTCTGCATAAGCGCACTAATTAATTCTAACAAAGGAAACTAACAGAAAAGGGCGCAGGTGTCACACAAACCTCCCCAGCCATCAGGGCCTGTTAAAGGTGTCCAAGAACAAACACCACATCTGCTATCTCTGATCTGCTAGGCATTATTATGTAGATAGGCAGTTGGGTATAAAACAAAGTGAGGATGACTATTTTATATAGTGAGGCTATTAATGCCGTATTAATTTACGCAGGGTTGCTGTTTTTTTTAGGTTTGTAGCTCTACCCATTGGCCATTCTGTCAGGTACAACTAACATATTGGTCACTTTGTATGTATACAATGACTGTAGCTCATCTGCTGCTATGCACAATTTGTCAGCTCCCCATCAATGCAAAGGGGTCACCATAGGACCACTACTGACGTAGTAGTGACATGGTAGTGTGTGTGGCGCAGGTATCAGGTACACCAGCGCTGTTGGGGTTATTACACACTGTGGCCACTTTATTAGACACAGCTGCTTTGCTAGTCCCCTTATCGCTACAGTTAGCGACTAGAGCTCATTCTTTTCCATGCACAATTTGGGTTAAAATCTCTGTCATATTGAAAAACAACCCAACACTAAAACACCTCAGCTCACCGTTGAAAAGAAACATCTCCTGAAAGTACAGTCAACTAACCTTTAGCTTCATTTATTTATACAATGCCACAAAGACTTTTACTTTAATACATTACACATTTTGACAAAAGGCATAAGTGCACGATGAGAATATTTTAAAAGAACATCAAACAAAGGCAGCAGCTACATGATGCATAATGAAATGTTGCTAAATATTTAAAGCAAACTGGGCAGCAAAAGCCCATGTGCACCCTCATAGAAGAATATTCATTATTTAATGGCTTTGGGTGACTTGGACTCTTGGGTTATTATTTTAAAACAGGGCAAGCTTCTCTTGATGGGGGTTTAGGCAACATTAATGCTGGAGGAAATGGAAAGGACTCCCCCCCCACACACACACTTAAAAAAAAAAAAAGAAAAAGAAAAGGCCCCTTTTGTTCTAACAAACCTCGTTCAATGGTTTTATATTAAAGTAATGTGTGAACTGACCTCCATTAGACCTCAATTTAAGCAGAGAAATTAAATACCGAAAATCTAGCATAATTTATATAGTATAGTTGCGTCACGTTTGTATAGCGCTTGTCTAAAAGTAGCCTAAAGTCTAATTACTTGACTGTCGGTGATGCTAATTTCTTTTTCGTTTAATGGACTCCCTGCTTTTGATTAGATATAATCAGTTATCTGGCACACACAAGAGTGGTCAGAAGGCTAGTTTGACAGTGGTCAAAGTTAAACATCAAGCCTGTACACTCCGAGGCATACACATCCAAACATTCCTACATGTTAAACTGATGTTTGACCTATAAATCTATAGCAGAGCCCTTTACATTACATACAGATACTTGCCTTGCCATCACAACACCGCTCTGCTCTTCCAGAGAAAAGCTTTGGTTTGAGCCATGTAGACCACACAAAATATAAATATACAATTATTTACATTCTCTACATTCTCACCCCCCCTAGAGATCTGCCTGAGCACTCACTCACTCCCTCACTCCCTCACTCCCTCACTCCCTCACTCCCTCACTCCCTCACTCCCTCACTCCCTCACTCAAACTCTCTACTTATCTCTTCTTTATTGTACCCTGCTCTTTTGTGTTTGTAACCGCTCAGCTTTGTTCTCTAGGAGTGCGTCCTGTTTGGTTGAGAACAGTGCTCAGTTCATTGAGAAGACTTTGAGGTATTTGTCCTGCGCCGCATCCAAACATGGCTTTTTTCTGTGGAGGTTTGGTGTGGTTTCTTGCATGTGGATGAGGAACAGGTACACACCGAGTCTGGAGCGATCCTTCAACGGCCAATTTGTCTCTTAACAGAGGATACTTTCCTCCACTGATGGCCACAGTGGGCTCTAGTATGGGATCCCCCTTTTGGCTTTTATGCTTTGAACAGCTCTCCAGAACTGTGATTCGATGTGAATAATCAGTCTCATAGGAGTTCTTTGACTTCACCTCCTCAGAAGTGACATTCACAGGCACCATCTTGTTATCCTGTGAATGAAAGTGAAAAGAATGGAAATGCATTAGCATCTCAGTATAATGTATAAAATATAATGTGGATAGACGGGAAGAAAAAAGTAATCATTTTCTCAAACTAAAGGATAAGAGCTGTGTTTCTAACTCTATAGGCATACAGATAATGGTACATTTGAAAAGGCTTTAAGCCAGTATGGAGGTGTTTTGATGCTGACCTCCCTGCCGCATTTGGTTGCTACACTCTCTGAACCGGGGCGACCAGAGGCGTGCTCTCTGCTGCTCTGTTGATCTGAAGATTTGCTCTTTTCTTTGCATGTAGGCCATAAGTCTCCTTGATGCTATACAAACAAAAATGTACAAAGTTATAGTGCAGTATGATAAAAACAAAAAAAAGTACACACATATTTACACACACAAAAAAAATAAAAAATGAACAAGGGTCCTTTTTTTTTTTTTTTTTTTTTTTAAACACTTTTGTGCATTGCTTTTATGGTAATATTCTTTAGTGTTACATAAATGAGAAACGTGCTGGTTTGTTACATTAGCATTATTTTTTATTTATTTTTACAAAATATGATTGAGGGAAGCATTTATTTTATTGCCCCCTGTTCATTCTGATTCAACTCCTTAGTTAAAAGTCTAATCAATTAGTTTATGTAAGAGCAGGAAAAATACTAAACTGTTCAGTGTTTGATGCTTCTGCTTTATGGGGCTCATCTACAGAGCTACAGCATTTTGGTAATTTCATGCCCTTTCATGCACCTCACATGGGACGGTTGGCACAATGAAATAGGAGTCCTGTATAAATGAGGTAATACAAGACTGTGTTTGTATTTTTGTGAAATTGTTTTTGTGAAGTTGTTGCAATAAGAGCCCCAAGAACTGTCTCTAAACACAGCACACCCGTTTAATAATTTGGTGACAACACCAGCAAAACCCCCCCCCCAAAAAAACATGTACTAGAGATGTGCAGCAATTCCAGTGAGTCATGGACTAATGTCTTTGATAATCATAGAGCTAAGGAACCTATTTAATTGGAGCAACAATGATGAGTAATGAGATATCTCGCTCCACTATTAACTGATGTAAGGAGGGGGAAAGGAAGGTGGAAATCTCCATAGCAGATGCTCCATAGCACTTTCGGAGTTTTGAAAAATAACTTGAGATGAAAATATGCTGTGTCTATTGTCTTTCTCGGCATCACACAGACAATTTTGCTTACCAAATTGTGACGAACGGTCTGTCTCCACCTAATTTGCCTTGGATTAACAAAGAATTGAAATGCATTATTGGCTCGTTAGAGCTTGCAAATATTTTCTCATGTCAGGTTTGCTGCTCACACAAGCTCGCCAGTCTCCTCTGCCGTGGAGAAGCGCTCCTGGCATTTTCTCTCCAATCGAGCCATTTTTGTGATGTGCCATTGTGGTTAGCACAGCTCTTCAGGTACGAGCGAAACGAGTAATATGAATGGCTAAGAAGATAATCATTTATCACCACAACGTTCAATTTCTATGATACTCCCCTAACCCCTTTATATGTGTGCTTGAAGAAAATTGCAAGTGCCCTTTGGATGCACCCTCATGTCCTTGCGGAAATTGGGCCAAAAATGTTAAACCCCCCCCCCCCAAAAAAAAAATCCTTTAAACACACTAAAACTCCTCAGTTATAACTAAAAAAGCAACTTTAATGTCAGCACAAATGTGCTGGAACATTTTGCACTGGTGCCTGAGCGTCCAGCATGCCCTCTTTTTGCTTGCTGAGACAGCTTGTACTTTTCAGTGTGACTTGGTGGCCTCTGATCCTGTTCTAGGCACATTTGTCCTCGTTTCAGCAACAGAGGAACTTGTCTACCTGTACCCTTACCTATCCAATGTTCCGCTGCTATTACTATGGGAACCATTCCTTAGGGACTGGGAGTTTGAGAACTAGAGTAAGAATGCGAAAGTGCTTCAGTCTAAGAGTATCAAATTTATCTACTTGCTGGGTTTTCTCCAACACACACAGTCCACACAAGAAAGATGTGCTTTTTCTCTCTGCCTTGATCTTTCCTTTACCATTTGCAGAAATTTGCTGTACACTTAAGAGATTTCCTAGAAAACGGTTCAGAGCTCTTTATTTTTTAATGCCGCATTGCACAAAAGCTCCCAATAAAGTAAAAGAACTGAGGGAGGCAGATAAGGCAGATGTACTTGGGTAAGAAAGGGGGATATGTGGAGGGATCCAGACAATGTCTAAATCATCGCTAGCCCCTGCGCCAGCGCGTGCCCTCTGTTTCTATTATTAATGCACGGTGAGCTGAGTCAGGCCTTTGGTCTGTAGCTGCACTCAGCTGCCGAGAGAAGAGCGTGATGGAGCCAGTGTGATTGTGGCAGTCTACATGACCTTATTTCTGCTAAAAGACTTTTCTGGATAATGTGATTTATGCTGCCAGAGAATGACCTCAAAACTTTTCCTTTATTCATGTACCAGTCCCTTTTGTCCTTTATCTGAGAACCCCCCCCCCCCCAAAAAAGAAACTGCTTAGGTGAAAAATTGCCCGATTTTGGTCACTTTAGTCTGCACGGGGCAAAGAGAGTTTCTTAGAAGAGTAAGAATCTGTTTGTGTTATCAGTCGTCCTCACAGAAACACTGATAATGCACTTTAATTAAGAATTACGCAGAAACACTACAAGTGATCTTACCGTACTTGCGATAATGGCTGTAACCCAGTCCAGCTGTGAATCTTTTCCCTCACAGCAGAAATACCTCATTGAGGAAATACATGATCAGACATTAACTTAATTTCGATAATTCGATCATTTCATGGCTTATTAACACAGCAAATGCTTACTAAATGTACATCTGTTCAAGGCCCTAAAAATGTAAACCTGTTATAAAAATAAAACAGAATAATAGCATCTTATTTGTCTTCTCATGATTGACTGTTCACTTAAACAAAATAAGTTGCCCTTACCATTGCTGTTTTTGCATGTAAACAGTGAAACCCCAACTGTTGAGAATCAGAGAGAGAGAGAGAGAGAGAGAGAGAGAGAGAGAGAGAATTGTAAAATAACACATAAACCTTTACCCTCCCAGCATTTCAAGGCCCACATATCGATTCAAGTCTATTCTCAACTCTTTCCAACAGTCACAGAACGTGACCCCCAGAGGATTGCTTAAGCACTAAGCAACCGTAAAATTCAGCTTAGCTTCCTTTACACTGGCCTAAATGCGTTTTAAAGAGCTGGTGGGTGGAATAAAAGCTCAGGCCAAAGGAAGGCCTCCATGCTCTTTGCTCTTTGGCAATAGTTCAGCACATGATACTAATGGATTCAAAATGTACAAGGAGGCTGCGATATGCTGTGTATAAAAGCACTCAGCCCGGCGGACAGGGAAAGGAGAGAGTACAGATGCCTTGCACTTTCTCTCTTTGTTTAAGTTATGATGTTCCGCTGACTTTTTTTTTTTTAAGTATGTGATGGTGTCACTCAATGACACAACTTATCCAGAGACGTTCCACGCTTAACTATTTTGAGCTTCAGGCCCGTTGGTTTTAGTGTAAACTTGCCACTTGTGAACAAAAGTTAAAACGGAGCTAACTTTTCAATGAGCTAAAGATGCAGCCTACAAGCAAGAAAATGACACAATACCTGATCTGGGGCTAACGTGTGACTCTTGATAAAGCCTACGCCTATATCGAGCTATTGAATGTCTCTCAAAATGAAAAGAAATACACAGGAAACCTTTCTGAATGGCTTGGGGCCAACTTGAAGTTGAACCGTCTTTTTTTTATTTAGAAGCTCTCTTTAGAAGCGTTTCTTTTATTGAGATGGCAGGCAGTTATGGACAGCACTTCTTTAATAACACATTCTCACACGGCTTTTAGCGTTTTATCAGGTTTCATACAACCTTATTCCTGTGAGACTGAAAAATCACTGCTGTCTGAAAACACAGTGCTTTCATGTTCAGCCATCTTTCTCTCGCTTACTTTTTCTTTCACTTCACTCAATGCCTTGGATCAATATTTCCTTTAATCTCTGGATCTACGTTCAGTTCCATCTGGCTTTTCCCATCCTATATGAATGTATATACAGTATGAACACACATTATAAATTCCAGACACATCGTTATCGGCTTTGCTACACTCGCGTTCATAGAGAAATTTATGAAAATGATAACTGGTAAAAATGTTCAGATTTGCTTGGGAAAAAATGATTAAAATAAAATAAATCTACTTCTGCAGTGTTCCCAGCAGGAGAGGACAAAATGGATAATTTGTATGTGTTAAAAGCCAATTACATTTTATCAATTCTGCTATTGCGAGATATAAATGTGCTTTTGGGGAGCCTCAGGAATCCTTCCCCTGAGGTAGGAATTTGAAATAACAACTCTTTGGCACGAGAGCCTGAGACAGCAGCAGTCTCCGATTGATATTAATGGGGAAAGAGGCTAAAACAAAAATAAAAGCGAATCGATCTTAATCAATCGAATTTTTTGAAATATTCATGTCTTTCAGATGGCAAAACTAATCTTGACTAACGCGTTTCCTTCCGCTACTTTTAAGCTATATTACATAGAAACAAATCGTTAAATGCTGTCAAATCGTTAAATATGAGAAACTTTAAGAGTTACATTACATACAAGTCAAATAATCTTTCAACAATCACCAGAAGTGGTCAATTACTAAACTCCTATTACTATTTTCACTATGTGGTTTACCATAAGATGATTAATAAGAATGAATGAATAAAAATGCTTACTTGCTTGTTGGTTTCAGCTTTTTTCTCAGCCCTAAGTAGCATTTCACCGACTCCACAGGAACCTCTCTCTCAGGCTTTGCACTCTAGGGAAGGAATTACATGTGGCAAAATCATCACACTAATTTGACTCAGTAAAGACAGAAATGTGATTCATAACCCATCCAACACTGACGTTCCATACGAGTTCCTTATAAGAGGAATGCACCGTTACATTATTCTCTATAATTCAATATGGCGGTAGTCTACTTTGTTGATTATACCTGGGGTAGAAAATGAAATCATCTTTGCTTGAGGAGATGACGGTGAAAATGACATCACCATATTTTCCCAAACCATCACTGTCACGACTGCTGGGATTTAATCAGACTTACAATTGGGCGCTAGTGGCTTCGCAGAGCTATCTATGATATTTTTTATATCTCCACATATTCATTTCTTTGAATATTAAAAATAACGCTGCTATCCTACATACATCAGTAACAAGCCTAAAGGCCTTGTTTAAACTAGCATATGCCAACAACACTGTAATGCTGCCTGGAAGGGATGTATTTTACATGTAATGAACAACAGACCCTAGTCAGAGAAGAACAGTGATAAAAATGAGATTTTTCATTCTCTTTTGCACAGAAACCTTTTGCCCACTCACTTGCCCAAGAAACGAGAAAAACAAAAGCATCAGAATATCAATTAAATTTCTGCTTCACAGCTGATTTGCACCTTTTTCCACTCGGTAATTAGAAGAACAGTCTGACACATCATACTAATTAAAAAGAGAACAGCCTACTTTTAAAATGTCTTCACCCCCCCCCCCCCCCCCCCCCCCCCCCCCCCCCCCCACCCCCCCCCCCCCCCTCCCTCCCAATATAAATAAAAAAAAAAACCAGTAAACTTTTTTGTTGGG
>JAOUQW010000040.1:7151093-7167798 GCA_028565825.1 Olivaichthys viedmensis | reverse complement strand
GGACCAGGCAGGGTGAAGGAGGCTGCTACGCTACACACACACACACACACGCACGCGCACACACACACACACACACGCGAACACTTCCTTACTTCAAATATCAATTAATAACAAACGTTGCAGTCTTTGTGAGTCTTTGTGTCAGCTCGAGCGGTAGGTGCCCCGGAGGGAGAATAAACCAGAATACGCGCAGCACGCAGAACAAAACACAGAGCAATTTACAAAAGCGGAACTGTTTTAATCACCACGTTCATTCCAGGCAAATGAAAAACAGCTCCTCATCTCAAAATGGAGAAACTGGTGTTTCATTCCCCCTCAACAACGTACTGCAAGTGGGCCATCCAACTGGCACAGAGCAGCTTATTTCCTCCTACTTTTAATCATTAGCTGATCTGAAGGGACAGAGAACACGGCTTTTGCTAATGTGTGGAAATCAAGAGAGCCATAGTGGCGACTCTGCAGGCAAACAGAGGAACTGTGTGGAGCTGCTGATTGTGATCAGGATCAAACTGAGGGACTGCAACACTGCCACTGGCAGAAACCACTCCATCAACCTGATCTGCCTGGATCTAGAGTGGTGGTGGGGTTCAACGTGATAATTAAAGAAAGAGGAGAGAGTGGAGAGACACAGAGAGAGACACAGAGAGAGCGAGAGAGAGAGAGAGAGAGAGAGAGAGAGAGGAAACAACAGAGGCAGGAGAAGAAAGAACGAAAGAAAGAAAGAAGGGCAGGAAAATAAAGAAAGAGGAGAAGAATGGCAGTAAAAGAAAGAAAGAGGAAAATAAAGAAAGGAGGAGAAGAATGGCAATAAAAGAAAAAGAGGAAAATAAAGAAAGGAGGAGAAGAATGGCAATAAAAGAAAGAAAGAAAGAAAGAAAGAAGAAAATAAAGAAAGGAGGAGAAGAATGGCAATAAAAGAAAGAAAGAAAGGAAAATAAAGAAAGGAGAAGAATGGCAATAAAAGAAAGAAAGGAAAATAAAGAAAGACTAAATTAAGCAGGGGACAGAAAGAAAGAAAGGAAGTAAAGAAAGTGAGGCAAAGAAAGAAATAGATTCATACTTTCGCATCTTTGTATAGCAGTAGCTTCTTATCCCGCAGTACGAGGTACTTGTCCTGAAACTTGTGACCAGAAAGCAGTTTGGAGGAGCCGTCTTTAAACTTGAGCTGCTCTCCTTTAATGAAGTCCTTCTGCTCTTCTAAAAGACACACACACCGCCCCAAACAGGCACACACAATTATAATTGAGTGAGAGATTAGCACAGCGGTTTGACATGTACAGTACTATACAATTACATGTCATATTAACTGTATTTTAAAACTACAATAGATCTTGTACAAGCACAGCTCATGTGTCTACATACAGCAGCTCTGGGAATCATGGTAACATTAGTAATAAGTCAGTAAAATGACCAACTAATACTGTTTAGTGACGTGTGTTAAACGCCATTACTCTGTGTGGGTAAAAGGCTGCACACGACACACTGTGGTTCAATAATAGAATAATAGACCATTAAAAAACAAGGTGGTGGTTTTTTTAAGTGTTATTACTAATGTTTGGAATAGCTGAAAGAGTGGCAAAAGCAATAGCTAAATGAGCCCTGCTGTAATATAGTGAATGGTTTCACTCAATAGCAACAGACGAAGTTGGATCGAATAGTTCTGATAGAACATGATGTTAAATTGTTGAAATAATGAGTCGATGGGAATTGAACCTGTAATAAAGCTGCATGCAGAAATGATGTCTTAAGCAGTCGTACTATAGTACTTGGGGGAAAGATTTAGAAGGGATGCACTACCTGAGTTGGAACAGGACATCTTGGATCCAGGAAATGTTTTGATAAGTAGGAAAGCTGAGCTGGGATCCTCCAGCGTGCTCCACTCTAAAACCTGCTCCAGAATCTTCTCTTTGTAGTGTAATGGACGTTCTGAAACACACACACACACACACACACACCCGAGTGCAAACTCATTGGAGGGCGGTAGGAGGCTCAGTGGTTAAAGTTTTGAGCTTGTGATTGGAAGACACCAAGTTCAAATCCCTGGACTGCTAGACTTCCTGGATTTCTTTACTTGCATTGTATCCTTTCTTAATTGTAATTCACTTTGAATAAATGTAAATGTAAACCTATTATTAATTATTTTTCACTATGACAAACATCTAGGATCATTAAGCGTTGAAAAGGCTGCAGTGCTTGCTTGGTTTACACTGGTGTGATCATGTGTACTGTATGTGTATCTGTGTATGCATGCATTTATGGGTATTTCAGGCCAGATGTTGGTAGTGGGCTGTACCTTTAACAATTACCTTAAACTCCAATATTCCACAAAATTAATTTCCTTGACTGTGGTGTTTTTTTTTTTTTTACATCAGTTAACTCCACCCCTAAAATGTCATCAGCCAATTCCATCATTACAAAAAAAAATCTATTACAAATTAAAATGCCGTTTTTTTTTTGGCCTCCATGTGCACATAATTACGTAGTGCAAATTTGCAATTATCCTCATCCAATCTGAGTCTGATTAGAAAACACACTCAAGTGCAAAATAAGATCCATTATCCGGTCCTAATTTGAAAAAGGGGGTAACATGGTGCATGCTATTGGCAAGCCAGAACCTCCTCTTCACCCCCACAGCCCCAATCTCATCAGAGCCAGTTAATAGTTTTTTATAACCAGGAGGAAATGATTCTAATAATCAAGCTGAGCACTCCTGTAACATACAATATTACAGCTGCTAGATACCAAGGTGCTGACAAATGGTGCTTCCCTTTAAAAGGTTGTAAGTGATATGCTGTTAATAAAGAAACTGAGCTCCTATTGAGCTCAGCAACACTTCACCCGGGCCTGCTTCTCTTTACAAGTGTCTGAACACGTTTCATACCCAATTCTCCAGTCTCAATGACCTCAAATGTGGTCCAGAGGTCATGGAGGTCTGCTTGTATGCCCTTCATCTCTAGAGTGCTGTCGGTCAGCTCCTCAGCACACATGGTGGGAGAGACCTAACACACAGAGCAACCATCATAATCACATGATGTCCCATAATATATGGAAATGGAAACTGCAACATGGAAATCACATCACATCGCATCACATCACACACACACACACTTTGCTGAGGTTCTGTAAAGTCCATCGTCTGCAGATTTCCTCTGCTGCTGATAAAACTAAATTACTCACACAATTAAATGATTGACTTCTTTGATTAATTCTTCTTTGATTTGGCTTTCTGTGGCTATTAGCACCCAAGCTTAACACACGCATACACACACCTTGATTAAACAGCAGTTTTCTGGCTCTTTCTTTTCCATGTACACCTCAAAGATCAGGTCACCTGCTGGAGAGAACTGTAGAGACACAAGTAATATGCTTCACAGAACTAGAACCAGACAGGCATTTTTACAAATTCATATAAAATAAGAATTAAACCACAAGACTTTATGAATATGGGGAACTTTGCTAAGCAAGTTTAACATTGCCATACTAAGCAGTCCCACATTATCTGAAAAGAAAAAAAAGAAAAAGAAAAAAAAAGAAAAAACACAATACAGAACACACTCCACTGCAACACCCGAATTTGGGGCATTCAGACGAAATAGATGAGGAATCAATAAGTTTTTTTTTTTTTTAATAGTTAGTCAGATGACCAGTCCCATGCTGTTCAGCGGTTAGGTAGCTGGCCATGCACCTTTGTTACGACACTGAAATAAGAAGTAACCTGCAAATTCCAGCCGGCCGGCCATAGTCTTTTTCAGCACATAGACTGCCATGAATCTTCACTTCCCATTGTTTTTTCCTACAATATTTTTTTCCTTAATATTTAATGAAACTTTAATGGAACATATAACGTATTGCCACTTTACGCCCCATAGGAAAAACATTGAAAGCTGAGTCATGAACATCTCTAACTGAAAGAACTTTTCCCTTGATCCAGTATTAAACCAAACAACTGAACATTGCAGACATCATCAGAAAGCTCTCGCTATCTCTCCCTCTCTCTGTTCATACTCTTCTTTTCTTCCTCATTCTCCATCTCAAACAACTGAATTAATCAATTAAGAAACAAGCAACAGTAAAGAAACAATGATTAGTTGTCCTTATTAATAAACAATAATTATTGCCTGCTTCGGAAGGCCTGTCACCACGACAATCCACCCAAATGTGTCCACCGCTCAAATTACAAAAATATGCTGATGAATTATACAGAAGGTCATTGAGGCCTTTTATTTTTATTTCCTTCAGTCTTTGTGTCCTCTTTATTTATTTTTCGGAGAAAATGAAAGATCTCTAAGGCCAAATGCGACAGTGAAAGAAAGAAAGAAAGAAAGCAAATTATGCACATTTACTAAAGAACTCTTCATGCAATGCAACTGCTGCTATTATGAACCTAACAAAGAGTAATCAAGGCTGCATTCAGCTTATACTGGCGTGTGTGTGTGTGTGTGTGTGTGTGTGTGTGTATCTAAAATGATCTACAGCTGGAGTCACACATCATTTAACAAACTTTACACGAGCAAGTAGAAATCTAGCACACTGAAACTTCTGGCGCTTTATGCATTTCCAAATACCTACCATAGAGTAAAAGAAAAGAAGGAAACACACACACACACACACACAATCAGTACAAGCACAGAAGCTCTTTAAACATGCCCAAACACCCTGTAAACACACTTAACAGCGGCATTTTAAAATCAACTTTCTACATCTACAGGCAGTAAAGTGTCGAAATGAGTCTAACCTCCTTCTCTGCCCCCTCTCTCCACCATCTCCTCCCAAACATTTTCCTCTTTTCATTTGTCTTAGAAGGTTCCTAATCTCCCCCCCCCCATGACTTGAGGGGACAGTAATAGAACCGACCCTTCAAATAGCTGACCTTCTATTCTGCATGGATACATTCAACCCAATACCTCTCGTCTTCGCTTAAATGAAAAGGAAATCAATTTGAATAAACTTTCTTTTGGACACCGGATGGGAGAAGATTAATTTGAGATTCTCTGAGAAAATTGTGTTTCGTCTTGCTGGCAGCCAAGCGTAAAGTGTTATGCTGTGTTAACACATTGCCGGTAAAAATAATTCGCAGTAAAGCAATACAAAGTAATGACTGCCGTTCTAAGCTGCAGGACAAGACGGTGAATGTCATATAAACATTGTTATAGTGATTTAGCGGTTTAGAGCTGCATTTTGAAGAGACGTTACTGTGAAATCATGGATGAGGAAAGAGCCCTCACCGTGTTAATTTATCAGCAGTAAGAAAAAAAGGCAGAAGGGTATTTAAAAACCAATGTTTCTTTTTCATGTTCTTATTTCTTTCAGTCAGGTCTCTGAAGACTTTTACAGGTGGGCTTCTACTAAAATCACTAGCCTTTCCACGTTCTAGAAAAAAAACCTACTTTTTTTTCTCCTTCTGCCAGGAGCCGGGAAAAGTTGAGAAAATTGAGCTTTTGTCGGAAGGCTAACCTTCTTAGCCAGGTTTCCATCCAAGACATTTTATGCAAAAAAATTTTTATCGATTTGAAATTGCCCATGCAGATGATGAAAAAGGCGCTGATTGGATATATTTTACAGATACCTTTTCTGTTAACTTTAGCGGATAAAATGTTGCGAAAAACTATAGTGAAAACGTTTTTAACAAGAAAAAACACAAGTGTCATGTGGTATGAGTTATCACATGCCTCTCCTACAACAAACCAAAAAAAAACACCACCACACCAGTGGGAAAAACAGGAGGGCGGTGCTGTGCTGAAATCTTCCTGCTCATCTGCGTGAACGCGCCTCCACTCCCCTTAACACCTGTTCTCTCTAATAACTCTTGCTTCCAAAAGGAAAAAATGTAACCTGTTAATATTAAACATACTGCATGTGGGTAGGAAGAGTTCGCAATATTGTATTCTCCTTAAAATGTCTTATCTGTATGCTGAACCATTCCACTTCAAATCGTGTGACAATTTATCTCGTAAGGCTATAATATGTTACATCAACAATTGTTTTCAAATAAACGCTTTCCGTTAGAGACAGGAGTTATCACACAGAGGGAATGAAGATGTGGGCACAACATCGGCAAAGCGGTGCATCTGGACTGAGGAGGAGACGAGAAAATAACGTGACGTCTATATTTGATGGGAAACTACAGCACATTTAAAAGGGCAGTAATTTCATGCGATCAGTCGCTTTATTTCTAAGCTTTTGTCTTTGGGTGTCTTTGGACGCTGAGAAAGAAGAATGATAAGAAACTGGCCAAAATGAACGAGTGCACTGTAGATCCATGGTCTATAGATTATGTGAGTTCTGTTTGTGTCACCTGTCTCAGGGAAAGGTGAGGGAAGTCTGCGATATATATATGAAAGTCTTGATGGAAACGTGTCATACACAACTTTTTTTTTTTTTTTGTAGGAAGTGACATCATTATGTAAAGCATTTTTATCGCAAAACTTATTTTTAATGGAAATAAGCTGCCAGCATAAAATTTAGGGTTTAAAAAAAAAATTATTTTTAAAGACATTTTCATTTTATCGCTTGCATCATGCGCATAAAGTCGATGGAAACTTAGCTATTGGAGGTGGTGTTTTTAAATCACTGGTGGACGCAGCGCTTTCTGTCACTGTCTCATTGGAAAACATTGAATTTCTAGCTTGCCATCAACGGCATACTTCTAACATGTGAACGCAGCTTTAGAATCGGTAGAAACATAAAGGTTCGGCCCAAGCCAACTGCGAGACGGGTCCAACTACGGGAGAACATGCAATACACACAAAAACTGATATACATACAGAAAAACACAAAGGCACACTAAAATTAATTAATATATAAAACTGCACCCCCATACACCATATGGAACTGGCTGGACACCTCTCTTCAACCTTTCAATCCAGGTCAGGTGACTGGGCAGGCCATTCCATTACAGACGGCACTGCCTTCATCTCCTCACCAAATATCTCTTGCTCAGCTCTGAGGTGCGTTTTGGGGTCGTTCAAAATCAAACATTACTCAGGAAGGAAAAAATAAAAATAAAAATCAAGGTGTCCCCAAACTTTTGAAGGGCAGTCTATATTAGTTAAACAAACACCATAACTCCCCTGTGTCTCTCTTCCCCCCTCCACACACACACACACACAGGGTAAAAAGGGCGACTTACTGTAGTGTCCTTCCACCTTGTGATAAAGCGGTTCTCTCTCTCCATCTGCTTGACTTGCTCCTCGTTGACCTGGTTTAATGAGCAAACACAAATAAACAGCAGCTTAAAGATACCGCCATGAAGAAATTCTCACAGCCCAATAGCACTCAGCCTGCCGTATAAAACACAAGACACATAAGTAATGTACTGGGGCATTTTGCAAATGATATATTGGTAACATCTTCAATGGTCTATTTAGGTAACTCACCATGTCTGGGACTAATTTCCAACCAAAAAGCATTTGTTCTTATGTTGGTTGGGGGCAACCATATATTTTTTTTAGAAATGTATTAATATATTATTATTAGAAAAATAAAGATATGGTCTTTGATTTTAGGTCAAAACTTGAAAAATTTATTTACCCACCAAACAGATTCTCTTCATTATCTATTGGCTTTAAAATGCAATACAAAATTAGAAGACACACATCTCATACATTTCTGTTAAACACCACCACAAATCTCTATCTCAAACGTCCTGCATCAAAAGCTTTTAACATGCTTTTCCTCCGGAGTTCTATTGTCGTGTGTTTTTTTTTTTTACTGGACGTGACAATATTTAGTTCACTTTGATGCTTAAATGGTTATGCAAAAGGTTGTATCTCGCACTGATGGAGAATGAATGCAGCATGTACGAGAGAAAGACAGAAAGAGACAGTTACGGCAAGGGGGTAATTAGCACTGCACAGTACTTCAAATCCCAGAACAGAAAAGCAAGCTCTTCCCTACAGACCTGCAGTAGGTACTCTGTAATTGTTCATACTAGAAAATTAACTATTAGGACTAATATTCTAACGTCCCCCCACCCACCTTTCTCCAATGACTGCACATTTGCACTAGGACTGTCTCTGCCTCGCTGGCTTATACTTACCCACTGCACCTGCACTATATATGCGCTCACATACCCATACATATTTATACTACTGCCCATACTGTACATAAATGACCTATAGTGTATTCATATTTATTCTACTACTGCCCATACTGTACATAGATGACCTATAGTGTATTCATATTTATTCTACTACTGTCCATACTGTACATCTCACCTATAGTGTATTCATATTTATTCTACTACTGTCCATACTGTGTGTGTATATGTATGTATATATTACACACTCACACACACACACAGTATGCACATGTGCAACAGTTACAGGAGGCAATAAAGTTACAGTAATGACAAAAAGTTATTTATATTTATATTTATATTTATATATATTTATTGCCTACTGTAACCGCTGCACATGTTCATGTAAGCATGTTCACTGCTTATCGGGATATGTAAATACTTTACTTTACTGCTTTTTGAACTTCTGGTTAGATGTTAAACTGCATTTCGTTGTCTCAGTACTTGTACTCTGTGAAATGACAATCAAGTTGAATCTAATCTAATCTAATATTGGTCTGAAAAAGCTATTATTAGAATGTGGTAATAAAGGACGATCCCAAGCCTGGCTCCTCCCACACCGATTGGCTGTAATGCTGCACAAATAAAGGCAATTGCAAGCAGAGTCAGCTCTAATTATATCTTATATCTTGCTTTAGGCCACCAGTGCTTATGGGAGGAAAGGGCTTTATTCTGCCCTTTTTTTCATTAATCGTGGATAATGAGAAACAGTATCTAGTTATATAGTTGCGAGAGTATGAAAAATAAGGAAGTTTTACTGATCTGTACATTAACTTTTTGAGCATGCAAGACTGGTGCTAGAAAGGTTGTAGCACAAATTAAAATATTGTATCACTGAGATAAAAAGTCTAATAATAATAATAACAATAATAACTCGAAAATTAATAGTTCTAAAATCTAAAAATGTTAATCCTTATGGGTGGCACAGTTCGTAATTATAGCTGTGAAAAAACACAGACAGAATGCAAAAGGTTTCACCTCTTGATACAATGAGAAACACGTCAACGTCTTGTCCATAAGTTTGCCTGGGGAAATCATTAGACTTGTTGCTAATGTTAATTCTTTTTTATTGCTTTTTTTATTTTTTATTATGGACTGTTAGGATTCTTGATGTAGACATGACTCACTGTCCCAGACTTTGGTGTCTGTTCTTTTTTTTTCTTGAGGCCTCTTTACTTTGTTATCATTACAAGCACTGACAGTGACATCAAATTTTATTCCCAAGTTCTTTGCATTTCGCTTGACTAAGCTTGAGGAGACTGCTTGGGCAGAAGGGAAATGTTGTTCGATATTGCACACGCCAAGTATTGAGAATAGTTCACAAATGACATAATTGACTAAAACGACCATGACTACTAGAGCTTGACTAACACAGACACACAGACACACCTGTCCATGTAATAATATTATTGCACTGTACAGTCCTGTGTATCCATTTTTTCTGATCTCCAAACACAAACCCTCACACTTTAAAATGTCAGTAGACTAAATTTTAGCCTGACACTTATTCTCCACAGTGCGTGTGGGTGAATGTGAATAATGTGACATGTTGTTGTGAGCAGGAAACTAACAGAGAAAAGCTGAATGCAGTTGTTGATGAGGTCTTCCACAACGCAGGTCTCCTGAGGTGCGTGTCCCCCTGTCTGGAAGAGACAGGACGAGAACACACACGCCAGACTCTGAGTCTTCATCTGGTTGATGTAAGAGCAGCTCTGGATCCTGGTGTGCGCACACACACACACACACAAACACACACACACACACACGCACGCACGCACACAATGAAAAAATACTGAGGGAAAAAAAACCTAACTGTCCCAAACGTCAATCATATAAATATACACGTGTGCATAAATGAATATATTCACTCAAGAAAACAAGCTACAATTTCACATGCAAAGGCTTTTACTGAAAGACATACATGCATACACAAATAGGCACGCAAACACAAAAAAAAAAAAAAAAAAAAAAACAACGAGGCACAAATATTGAAATATTTCAGTTTTTGAAGAAAAATAACAACAAGTGTGTGTCATCATTGGGAAAACATAGTCCACTATCCAAATCTGCCAAGAGGGCCAATTAAGCTCTCTCCAAACAATTAAAGTCATTTCCGAATATTTCACATAGTCTGACAAGCCCACTGAGGTTTTCTGGGAAAACATTTCCTGAGAGCTTGTAAAGCAGATTTCAAAGCGGCTAACAATTCAGGAAACGCATGAAGTGTAGGTTTATAATGCCAAAAGTTGGTGGTGACTCAGAACTTTGTTCAAAACAGCTCAAAAACAAAACAACGGCGATAGGCGGACGTTTTGAGAGTGTGTGCATGTGTGTGTGTGTGTGTGCGCGTGTATACCTGTACAGATGCTGCAGTAGCGCAGCCAGAGTTGATCTGTTGATCTTGGGTAAACTCTGAATATAGGTGGAGTACTTCTCAACCCGGTCCTTCTCGTTCTCTTTATCTGAAATGAAAAACCAAAAACGACCTAAAAAAAGGACACAGCACCCCCCACCGCTTGAATCGAAAGCATGAAAAGTGGGGGAACTTTCCATCTAATGACAACCCATGAAAACAACACATAATGTTGAAGTGCCAGGAATGCACTCACCTCTCACTTAGGAACTACTCTAATATTACCCAGGCATGACAGACAGTTAGAAAAAGGATCATCTAGAGTTAAAGGTAACATTTTAACAGTGTTATATATAGTACTGAATAGTCATATTTGAGTAAAAGTAAAGACACCTCAGTGGGAAATCACTCAACTAAAAGTAACCCAAGAGAAAACGACTTGTGTAGATGTTTTAAAGTATCTGATATTATGTGTACTGAAGAAAATAAGCAGTAGTGCGGTGTGTTTTTTTTTTTTTTCACGTTTTATATATGATCAAAAAGCTTTCTTACAAACTGTGAATAAAAAAAAAGTGCAGTCTGCCATCTTCTCTGTTCCAACCAATAATGTGTTGTGTGTTTCCAGTGGAGTGACTGAAGTGTGCTAAAGCAGTATAATGGGTCAGTCATGCAATCTTCCCACCAAAAACCCACTGACCAATTATGTCAACTCGTTCAGATTATTTTGTCATCTTTGGAATATTGTTATAAGACATAAATTGGACATGCAAGAAATTATGAGCGAAAGAAATAACGGTCTGAAACGAAAGGGTTAATATTTTAGCGTAAAATGAACTATTTGCTTTTAAAGACGTAGTGAAGGGAAAGGTTAAAGCACTTGAGTGAGGTAGAAATATTCTCAAAACATACAATGTACAGTAGCAAAGTATTTTTTACTTTGTTACCGTACACCACTATTTCAATACTAACCGAGGGTAGAAATCCAGTAAGGGTAGAGCTCCTTGGCTAATAAGGCATCCTCACAGTGGGACAGGAAGTTTTTAAGTGTGTCCGTGACGTCCTCTAACCGATGATCCTGAACCCGAAGCTTGACATTCCGCGCGTCTCGTGTGAACTCTTCCAGCAGCTGCGCCACACGTTTTGGGTCGCCATTCTTCTGATAGATGCCCTGATGACACAAACCTGGGGTCAAAAAGTCAGACGTGAAAGTTAGGCTTGAGAACAGACAAAACATTCCCAGAAGCCCATTTTAAATTGGGTTTCTCCGTATATCCCGACATTGAGTGTAACGCTGGAATTTGGATGAAATCTTATCCAAATCAAAATCTTATAGTTTATAACGATAAAATAGCACTATAAATTGTACTGGCAGATAAATATCATTTACCGTATTGTGTGACAAAGGCAATACAGCTGTCAATAATAATAGGGACATCATTTTTGGTCAGCTGTTGGTTGCTTAGTGCCTTGCCATCTCTGCCAGCAGCCAACTGGATGGCAGAGTGCCACAGAGCAAAGTCCTGTTTAGTGAAGCCATGAATGTAGATTGTTCTGTCCCACACATACACACACAGAAATATATGATGGTTCATGACTTCAAGTAATTGTTATTAAAAGACTGAGAATTCAAGCTGGAGCACGTTAAAAAAACGCTTCAAGCGCAATAGCATTTCAGCAATAAGAGAGATTTACCTGCCACTCTCAACCATAAGCAGGACCTGAATCCTCTCATCTCCTTCCACATGAGTGGAGACAGCTGAGGACACAACAGGAAAGACTTTAGTAAATCGAGAGGAGAAAGGTAGAACAAGTGAAATGAAAGTACAAAGAAGGGGAAAAACAACAACAATATATGCTTCAGGTGAAAGGTATGGCAAAGTCTCGTTGGGAGACATGGCGCATATTGTTATTGTTTTGCATTTGGCTCCGAGTGAAACTTCTGTTGAGAGCAAGTGGGGCAGAAGGCTCAGTGTCGCTAGTCATTATTTCTCCCAGCATGTACAGGAGAAGGCTGTCTAAGGCTGTTTGACCATTCTCATCAAACGCATACAAACACCCCGCAATGCCCTGGCCTTTATACTGAAAAAAACCCTTCAACACCCGAGTGCTTGCCTCATGACAGTTTAAATCTCTTCATCTTTGGCTTCTTCTCTTTCTAAATATCTCTGCTTTCTTCTTAACCCACACCATCTCTTTTTCCCCCTCTCCTCTTCCTCACCACACCGTACAGCCTCCTTTACAGCATGCTTGGGATACAAAATATATACGAAATAAAAAATAAAACACCAGATCTATTTCACTGGCTTTAGTAATTCAGCATTAAAACAACTGCATTATGGGAACCTGGGAGAGGCTACAACAAGGTGCAAGGTAATTAACTTTGGCCAGCTTTCAAGTGCAGGCAATTTTGTTTGCAATTTTTTTATTGAATGCAAGTTTAAAAAATAAATAATGAACACAGAAGCTTTATTAAGTGCTGTTATCTGAAAATGGCAAACACTCACAATCATTAATTAACAAATAATCTCTCCAGCCTGCCCTACTCCCCTGACCGCAATTTATGCTTAGGGTAAAAAATAAAAAATAAAAATGGCCCTGCAAAAATGGGCTCAATTGTGCAGTAATTAGTATGAGTTCCAAGAAGTCCTTATTGTCTGCAGTTTGTTCTTGGGTGAAGTTCAAGGTAGCCACAGAAGTCAGTGCAGAATCTTCCATCGTAATAATGATTAGCAGACCATTACCATAATAATGATCAGAAAATGTTCTTTTCCTAACTATATAAAAAGATGAGATTATTTCTCCCATCTTATTAAATGGACAGCTGAGGATAAGAAGGACTGCAATTTTATAAGCAATTAAAAACAACAAAAATATTCCCAAGGACAGAACTGAGGGTCAACTGGTAGATATTTGTTAGCTCATGTTAGAGGCAATGCAGGTTCAACAGCTTCTTTAGACAGGATATAAACACGGTAAATCAGTGGTCAGCACAAAACACAGGATGCCAAGGGGGTCACCAGTGGGACACCCAGCTCATTCTTGGACACTGCAGCTCTGCGACCTTGGTCTCAGCCATTTGGGGTCTGTTCCCAATGAGCCATCGTGCCACTCCAAGAACGACAGTTCCAGCAGTTAAAATTCAGAGCGTTCCACTGACTTGCAAGTCTAGCCCCGGGATCCTTCTGTCCTTTAGTTTTCAATGGACTTTTTGCTTCCGCCACCGAAAAGAAAAGCTGAACCTCCAACAACCCACCTGAGTTCTTAGGCCTGTGTGTGTGTAAAGCAGCAGGCTAGCCAGAGAGACACTAAAACACTGACAATACTGAGAGGAGGAGGACATGTAATAACAGTGTTGCGTTTCCCTGGTTACCTGATAGAATTCAGTCATCAACCTTGGCATTCAAGCAGAGGTTTAACTCCTTAAAGTCCCGGATTATTATTCAGTTATTCATCCTAAAGTATATTATTAAGTAACTACGATCAATTATTCAGTAACTACAGTGAAACTGATAGGAAAGGTGTGTAGTTACAAAAGCGATTTCTGGAAGTCTGGGGCCGCCAACGGGTCCTGGGGGTTTAAGGGGTAAATTCTTACTGCTATGTTTAAACTTGTCAGTTGTTTGCCTACTAACTCAGCTAGGTTGCCAAAAGTGAGGCCAGGAATAAAGAGTTAATTTATGTCATAATACCAAGAAAATTACATTTCCAAAAACTGCAACACTATTGTAATGTCACGTTGTGATAAGTTGTGGATTATCAGCAAGTTGGGAAAATGTGTGACACGGTGATACTTGAAGTTACACTCTACTCTGAATTTGTGACCAGCAATGCTGCAAGCCACATCACCCCAACTAGGCAGTGATACGAGACCCTAACTACCACTAAAATATCACTTAGTGTTCACTGCACTGTCAGGAAAAAAGGTATAAAAGTGTACCTTTTCTTGTCACTGGGGTGGTACCCTCAAGGGAACATCTTTAGTACCTTTAGTATACATCTTTTACCTGGAAACGTGAATACAGTGTACCTTTAAACATAATTACACCTTAAGGGCCGATGTTGTACCCTTTATTGAGCTTCTAGAGTAAAACTTTAAAAGGTACACGACATGCATCTTCCCAGGTAAAAGATGCACACTAAAGGTACGAAAGATGTTCCCTTAAGAGTACCACCCCAGTGACGAGAAAAGGTACAGTTTAGTACCTTTTTTTCCTAAGATGTTTGGAGTAAAGGGTTCACCAAACCATAATCTTGTGATGCAATTGTAAATGGAAACAAGACCAAGTTTCAGGACCTTGGACAAGGTGGTTTTAAAGCTTACATAAGGCCAGCCAACATATCGTCATTGGCCATGCCAAAGCTAACCACAATCATGTTTTTAAAAGGCTCAACATGCATCTAATGACAGAATTAAATGTTAAAATTTTCCTATGCTCTTTTTAAATTGCTGTCACATAACTGCTAAAGACATGAAGCTATTGCCGTGTGGAATGTACAGGGACACAAAGCTCAGGTCAGCTACAAAGCTTTGGCGTGTCGGTGCTCTAATCCTGTGTCACAGAGCTTCAGCCCTCTGGGGCCCCCGTTCCGCCCCCAAAAGAGATCAGAGACCATCAATGGAGATGCTTGGATAATGTGATGCACTCCATTTTCATGGTGTTGCGATATAAACAATGTGGCAGCCACATAATCCTGCCACAGGTACAAGAGCTTTATAGATCAGATCCATGGTTAGGCCTTAACTGGATTATATAAATAAAGATTACATATCACATATTTAATCGGTTTTTCAACACCCGGCTCTGTCTCCCTCTCAGGTGTCCGGACTTTAACCCGATTCGAAAGGTTCACTCTACAAACCTCTGGGAGTTCCTGCAGAAGGCACAGCAGAGACATGAGCCATGCCTGGAAATACTGACTGTTTGTATGATGAAAGCTTTGGCGGCAGTTATACGTGATAAGGGTTTTTTTTTATATAATGAACGTATAGCGTAATTGTTTTCTAGGTATTAACACGTGATTTCCTTTTTCTCCAAATAAACCCGGTTTGTCTTTCATGTGACAAGTTATTGCACAACCGAGAAAGAAAATGCTCATTGATTGAAAAACATTTTGAAAAGCTAGCAGTCCTCAAACATCTGATGGGCAATGTTTGTGTGTGTATCATCTTTCTTTTTTTTCAACGCACGGTTGTAGCATAATTGATTAACAATGTTGCAAATCTTGCCAAACACGTGTGAAGTAAAAAAAAAAAAAAACGATAAGAATGCCAGCGTGAAGCGTGACTGGCCGAGGAGAACACATTTCAGACAGAGACGTGGGGAAAGAGTCAAAGTGGCTCACAGTAGGAATGTCAATGAGGAAAGCATTTGCAACAGTCAGACAGCAGAGCACAGGTGAGCGCCATGAGAGCCCAACTTTAGTGAAACGGTTTGGAAAATCTGCGCCTGACAAAATGATTATTAGACGATGTATATGGAGTTATTTTCTTGGATACCCATTCGCAAGAACTTCAGCAGATATACATGTATGCGCGCTGTTCATCATTTCAGTTTGTTGTGTGTATGAGTCCTTACTAAGTTCCTGCAGGCGTTTCAGTTGTAGAACCGCCTCGGACATACGCTCATCTTCAGGATGAAAGAACAGTTCAGAGCTGACTAAGGAAAACGATCCTCTTCGCCAGTGATAAAGGTCATGACCCTCCTTATAGTACAAACGGCCAATCAGCTCACAGTCCTTCTTCAGCAAAGACTCAACCCTCTCAGGCACCAAACACTGGTAAGAGGAACAAAGAGAGAGAGAGAGACAGTGAGCGTGAGAGGCAGAATACAGAGAGAGAGAGAGAGAGAGACCAAGTAATAACCACCCTTCTGACAGAAAAAGGGACAGAACATGATGGACAGATAAAATAACTGCTCTGAGGTTCATTACATAGCCAGACACAGTGAAGAGGACATAAATTGTGTGGTAGATATTTTCCAGCAGAGAGGAACTCTAGTTAACCCCCCCGAGTTGCATTACTTTTAGAGAACTTTAAGTTTGAGTGGGAGGACAAAGATGAATCTTCTTTCAACCTTTAACAGCTGAAGCCCTGACGTCAGAAAACCCTTCCCACATAGGACACTGATACCTCTCTACATCACTCACATGGAAATGCAAAGATGGAGAATAACACCTTTCTCTAATACACACACACACACATACAGTCAAGCCGGAAAGTCTGCACACCCCTTTCACCTTCTCCACGTTTCATTACATTACAGACTTATTCTACA
>JAOUQW010000040.1:7088055-7125272 GCA_028565825.1 Olivaichthys viedmensis | reverse complement strand
TTTTGACTGAATGGGCACAAATTCCCACAGACACACTCCAAAATCTTGTGGAAAGCCTTCCCAGAAGAGTGGAGGCTCTAATAGCTGCAAGGGGGGGCAACTCCATATTAATGCCCATGGATTTGGAATGGGATGTCCAACAAGCTCATATAAGTGTGATTAAAAGATCTGACAACACAAGGTAACTGTGGGGGTTTCAAAGGTGAATCAGTGGTAGAGGTTGTGTGTAGGTTTGGCAAAATGTACTATATTTAGTTATGTACTACTATACAGTACTCTTGTATTTTCACTGCATACGCTTGTATACATTGAGTGCATAAAGGTGTGCGTGTGCAAGTTCCATTCGACAAGTTTGTACCTGCACATATTTTACAGATGACCACTCCGAGGTTAATGGAGGCCCACTCAGGATGTGGAGCTTGACAGTCAGCACAGCTCCTGTTCGACTGGTTGAACCAAATCTTTTCGGCCACTTCGTAATTGGACAGAGTTTCAACAATTGATTCCTGCACGGCCTCGATCCACTCCTCCCTCTCCTGCTCCGACTCGGCTGTGAAACTGAAACAATTGATCTTTTTTTAAAACTCCTCATTATAAATTTGATTTTATAGATCGACAGAAGACATACAAGGTGCTGGAGGTTATTATGGGAGCTGTTAAAAGAGAGAGAGAGAGGGGAAGAGCACACAAAAAGGAGAGAAAGATAAGATGAGAGAGAGAGATAGAGAGAGAGAACGCAAGGGAAAGTCACAGCCAGCTAGAGAGAAAGAGAGAAAGGGGCAGGCAAACAGACAGAGCTAGGGCTTAAAGGTAGTAATTTCCTTCTCCATGCTCCAAACATATTTGCATTCGTATGTGTGTGTTAGGAAAACTGAGTAATTGTTCTCCATTGTGAACAGATGTACATTTAAAAAAAACTTTTTTTTCTTTTCTTTTTTTTTTTTTTTAAGTGCCTTTTCGTCATGATTTGCAGTGATCAAGTAAGCTCTACAAATATACTATCCGCTCAGCAGTCAGCATTCAGAATCAATCTTTAGTTCCCAGAACCCCCAATGTATTAAATAGAATGAATCCAAGCGATCGGAGACAAGAATTTATTTCTGATGCTTCATTTTAGCAATAAATTCCAATTATGTTGACAGTGCTGACACTAAACTACTTACGCATACCTCAATAGCACATACAAGCAGATCAATATGTCCCACAGTCCACAAAAGTCAGAGACAAAAAATAAATAAAAAATCCTTGCCCAATAGCTGAGTCAAAGACAAACATAAAAGCTTTTTAGCCTGGGTGCGGTCAAACAACCATAAAAGGGTCATTAAAAACAAACATGCCCAAAGATTGTGGATTAGGTCACGCCAACGGACACTTTGCCGAAGACGGCTGCTCATGAGAGGTCAAAATTTATCATCAATGTTAGGACTACTTCAGCAGTGCTGCTGTTTAAAAAAAAAAAAAAAAAAACACAAAGGGAAAGATGGAAAGAGAAAACAGATCAATAACGAATGAAAGTGGCTCTGATTGCCGTATCAAAAAAAACAAACAACAGAACAGTAATGAGCAAGGAAGTGTTTGAGGCGGGGAAACAAAAAAAAAATGGAAAAAAAAAGAAAAAAAAATGGAAAAAAAAAGAAAAGAAAAAAAAGAGATACACAGCGGGGGAGTGACTATAAGAAGTGTTACCAAAACAAAGTCTACAAAGATCAGAAGTGTTTCATCTGGCACTAATAAATCTCACACCATCGAGTTCAGCAATCACGTACTCTGGTTACTCTAAAGTACAGACAAAGACGGTTTCAAAGCCTTTCAATCTAGCGCATTAGGTAATTTCTTTCTGTCTTTTAATCACATTTTCCATTTAAACTCGAGTTGTACGAGTAGATCATTTAATCAAGAGGGTAGAATTCTGATACCATGCTACTTTAATAAACTGAAATCGGAAATGCAGCAGTTCTCAACAAAGATGTCACCCCACACAGCTGAACTACAACACCTAGCTGAGACTAATCTTTTTCACCCACAGAAAGCTCCTCAACACCCAAAGCAGTGCAGTCATACGGCAAATGTGTCTTGACATTTTTTTCATTGTTATGATATGTTTAGATCGCATTACCGCCAAGCCATCTGGCTGACACTATTACCCAACGTGAATACAGCAAATTCTCCAATGGCAATAGAATAGAAAAAGTATTTAACTTCATTTATGGACCTTTTTTTAAACGATTCCGACAGCCTTTTACATCCGAATCATCAATCTGATTCAATTCCAAAAATAAATGGGTAAATTCCATGTACATTTGTGTAAACCAAGGAGTACATAAAAACTGCAGTCCATTCCCTTGAGTGAAAAATGTGATTATTGAGCTGTTCTGTGGATATAAGCGTAAAGGGAATTGATATTAAAGAAGCTTGCTAAGCGGCTTATGAGGGTTTGAAGGTCGTTTTAAGAGAGGCCTTTTATTATTTTAATGAAGGATTTACCTACCTGTTTAATCTCAATAAAAGTTGCTGGTTTTTAACACTCAAGTACTACTTAAAGTTACACACACACACAAATGCACACACCTGAATGATTTGAAAGGGGTGTTGATCTCGAAGCCTCGGCGGTCCACATGTTTGACACAGGCAGCGGTCAGATCCACCATGGTGATGGCCAGCCCAGTGTTGAAGTCCTTTAACAGAGCCACATACACACCATCATGCTGCAGGTTGCCTCAGTCATGCGTTATTTTACTTGTTCATTTCCACAATCATCAAAATCCATAGCTATAAAAGTAAATGGATGAAAAAAACTAGAATCAGTACAGTTCAGGAAGAAAGTCTGGGAGGGGCTAAATGGTTTGTTGTAGCTTTCCATGTGTGCGCACAGTGGACTGGAAAACCTGCACCAGAAGCAGGTCTGTCTACGATTTACACATGCATTACAGGCTCTGCCACTATATCACACAAAATACAAGAAAAGTGTGTGAGCATCAATCTATGCAACACGGGGAAACTGATCAATGCAGGTTACATTTTGAATACAGAGCTTTCAAAATGTAACCTGCATTGATCAGCATGTGCAAACAATTCATACTAAGCTGATCAGAACACAAGGATCAGTTAAAAGAACAGCCATGGTGGTGAAACTTGAATTTCCAAATAAAACACAGCCATTTTTATTGATATACCATAGACTAGTGCTGTCAAAAGTCCTTTTAAAATTGCCTCCACACTTTAATGAAAGAATTAGTATTTGAATGCATTTGAATAGGGATGAGCCTATAATTTTATACTGCCACATACAGAGTGAACATTAGCACTACGCTACGTGCTCATATCACATAAACCACTGTGAAACTTGCGTCAATTGCTTAAGCTTAGAAAATCCAGAGGCAGCGATATCATCATTTTATAAATGTTTCAGATATGTTATTTATTTATTTAGACACAATCATTTTTTTATTGTGGCTGATATTCAGTTACATTTTGCAATTCTGACACTACTCGAGAGGCACGTAAAAATCCACCATCTTCAACTCATCTTACCTCCTCCATAAACACGCAGTTAGGCGAAATCCCAAATGGCTTCCCAACCTCTACATATGATCACTCAAAAGGGTATAACATAAGGGCGTGGTAAAACCTACATAGTGTACTATATGCCCAATAGGACGCCATTTGAGATTCAGCCCCAGAAACTGAGTGACTCCAATAACCGAGTCATGGTTGCATTCAAATATGTACATTGTGAATTGAAACATTTATGTATTTTTAATTTTAAACAGCCCTACCATATACTGCTGTCTGGAAGCGAGGGACTTTATCTGTTTGTTTGTTTTTTGTTTTTTTACTGACCCTTACGCTAATGGAAATAGTATCCAGAACATCCTGCTTTTCTACATCTCTTTCCCCGGGTGCACAGAGCAAATGATTGTGATGATTTAAAAAGGCCTCCATAGACCTTGAAAACTTTGACACTGCAGATTAATGGCCTGCTGTGCTAAAAGCTAACCCTGTATACACTGATGTTTGTTTGAGTTCTGCCTTCTCTCAGGTCTTCGAGCAGGTAGCTGAGCAGAGGATCGATGCGGCACTAAACAGCGACCGGCTGCTTTTGTTTGTTTGCCGTGACTCTCGTTCCCGTGGGGTGGCGCAGGGTGACATCTGATCAGGGCAGGAGAGTAGACTGCAGCCTCCCCCTCCAAAGAGAAAGAGAGGGAGAAAAGGGAAAGAGAGACCTAGCGGCAGGCTCGTTCATCTTGTTAAATTAAATACTCCACTCCGCTGAACATGAACAGAGTCGCCCACTTCACTCTTTCGCTTGCTCCCTCCCTTGCCCTCCATCTCTGTGCTCCTTCACCTTCTCTCCATCCTTCAATTCCCCCTTGCTGTCTTCACCTCCCTCCACATTCTCTCCATCATTGTCTCCCGCTCTCATGTCCCGCTCTCGCTCTCTTTCTCCTTCTCCCACAGCGTGACATTGTGTTTGCAGCGGAGAAGATTTAAAACAAAAACAATGCAATCAATTTCCATTTCTTACACTTCTTATTGCTCGCCCTCGCCTTCTCCCTCTCAATTAGCTGACGAGGAGAAATTTCCTTGCGTAATTAAGACAAAAGACCTCTCTTCGCGCTAATGCGGGAAGTAATGAAAGGCTGAGATAATATACAGCGCACGTGTGAATGTGAGAAGAAGAGCGAGAGTATGTTGGTTACATAGAATCATCCTCCCAGTCTATGGTCATTTGAAAAAAGAAATGGCTTCTGGGTGACTACAGATACAATGTGTGTGTGTGTTTTTTTTCATATGACAATACAATGTGCATCCTTCAGGCTGGTGAGCCTTATACAGGGTGGATGGCTAAGCACGCAACTATTCCTTTCCTAAGCTTTCCCTCCACACACACCCCTAGTCCCCTACATTTACGCACATAAAGCAGGGGAGGAAAACAGGCTTTGTCTTGAATGCAGGAATGTGATAACAAATGCACGACTGAACTAAAAACGCTACCTGGTCTGTTTTGCAGAGTCGGAATTTGGTTCCCATGAGGCTGAGGTAGACTTTGCCTTTGTGGCCGCGGAGCTCCACGTAGCCACACTTGCTGGAGCTGAGCTTACAGGGCGTGTGGGAAACGGAGGCTCGAGACTTCAGAGCAGCCTGCAGCACCTCCAACCATTTCTGGCGCTCTCCTGAGGGTGTGACACGCGGGAGGAAAAAGCGGTTAAGAGTGTGTGCGTGTGTGTATAAGCATGCATCAGAGAGAAAAAGACAGAGACTGAGAAAGCTAGATTATATTGGGTCTCATACTCCCAGGTGAACAGTACGAGATCGCATACATGTGTAAATATATAATATGCTTTTTTTTAATGCACATTTCCCTGTGTATGACTAGCGAGACACCGGGGCAGTGGGGAATTAAATGGAAGGGAAGAGGCCCAATATTGCTTGGCATACTTTCGCAAAGTTTCAAATCTGCAAATTAAGCCTGCATGCAAAAGCCCTTGTGTCTCATTGGCTAGTGTGTGCGCACGAGTTGATTGGAAGCGGGTAGCACAAGAGGTCCCTTGGAGTATGTTTAAATGGGACCAACGGGGCTCCCACACACACTAGCCGAGAAATATTAACAGCTGGATGCCCCCATTCTCGGCAGGTCTACAACACCTGGTGTCGAAGAGAGATATAGAGTTAGAGAAGGAAGAATAAAGAAATCAAGAGAGATAAAAGAAAATTCTTGGCCATGTTAATTCATGAGAATTCTTGACTTTTGATGTGTGACTTTCCAAGTGCATCCAAAATTTTGCCTACAGTCAGAATAAATAACAACAAAAATGTTACAGGAGTTTATATCTCCAGTATGGCAGTGTGAAAATCACGTTTTCAGCTAAATAATACCATCAAATTGACTAAAAAAAATGCAAACAGGGCTGAATGGGATCAGAAGCAGATGTGTGCCAGGCTTTTGCCCTGGAGAGGATTCAAAGCAAACCTATTTTTAATCAGTGCCAACTGGATAAATTGCAAAGCACAAGAATGCCTGGCCCAAGGAAGCTCTGCAGCCTAACTCGGTGCCAACAAACTAACATTCAGTGATGATGTTCCCACAAAGCCGTGAGCCTCCACCCTCTCTACCATTTTACAGCAAGGTTCTGGTATATCATGGCTTTCTGCCACATGACTGGATCTGGTCTAGACCTGTTCCTTCTGCATGAGGAGGCAGGCAGGATGAAGAAAGAAAAGAAAAAAAGAAAAAAAAACGCAGCTTACACGGACCTGTCCAGTTTAGGTAGTATGTAAACGAGGGCTGGCCAATACATCACTTGATCATTATCGCAAGATTAACCATTAAATTATTGATATCGCAAAAGCCTGCAATATGCAAATAAGCCCTGTAACAAATCACAATTTTTATCATTTAATGTGAGCATGCTGACCAGACCACATTACGGCTGCACAAGATATTGTTTGATAATTGCTATAGCTACACTGATGTCACCAAATGCCACAATATGCAAATGAGCGCTTTAATTTATTTAAAAAAAATTAAACGACATTTTTCTACTGTGTGCGAAAATACTGACTAGTCTCAGATGTTCCCAGTGAGTGTTTTGTGGGTGTTTTGACAAGTCAAGGCATTTGCATTATTTAATAAACATAAATAATTCTGGTCTAAATAATGCAGGTTGGTCTTTAATCGTGTTATGTTCCCCTAATGTGCTTTTAATATACTGTAAGGCATTTTGCAATATGATTTTCATTTCACACTATGCAGCTTCACTTGAAATAGAAAACACAGCATTGGAGCTGAGCAAACAATGTGAAATGTACACCCATGGGCAAACGGCATACTCATGGCAGGTGTGTGTGTGTTGGTGTCTCTGTATGGGAACTTTTGGGTGCTGTATTTTTAAAAATGTGCTTATTTCCTCACTCCCTCCACACAAATGTTTTGCAGTCAGAATACCACAACAACGCTATAAAGTTTGCTTCCGTGCTACCGATGTTCAACCTGGGGAGACCTCCACACCTGCAGTCTGGCAAAAACACTGCACAGCTGTGTACGCTCCCAAACACAAACCCACCCATAGATATTCCTATGCATCTAAATTATTCACCATGTGCGCTCTCTCTGTCTCTCTCACTCCTCAGTCGTGGCCTTTTCCTTTTCCTCTGCCCGCCTCCAACCATTTCTCTCCTCCTCTTGTGTTTGTCTTAAGATTGATGACTCTCTCAGTCTGCTATAAAGCTGTTTAAAGATGCATGAGCTGACCAGGCCGCCTCGCCGTCCAGAACACAGACTGCCGCTAATGAAAAAGCTTGGCTAACCCCTCATGTCGACTTACGGAGGGCGTTCGAGGAGATTCATAGGTCATAATATCAGAGAGAGAAAGACACATTTTTAACAACATATTCATTTTTTTTGCCACACGCTCAAAGCCACAGCACTGGCTTTCTAATCTCCAGTATAGAGCTACACGTCCTGCAAGCTGAGCTTTTATTTGCTTTTTAAATTGGCAAGTTCACAGTCACCACTGACTTTCCCTGCATGACACCACAAAATTATATAAATAACACTCGCAGCAAACCCCTACAACCCTGACTGACAATAATGCACTCGGGCAGGACATGTAATGCACATATTTAAAATCGTGCCATCACCATTCTTCATCGTCATCGTCATCACCGTGTTACAGCTCAGTGTGAAGTGCGTCTACGCTCTCTGTTGGCTGGCCGACTCCAAAATGCGCCGATGAGGAGAGCAAAGCTCTCATTAAACCAGACAAGGCTTGGGCTAATCGAAGGAGATGAGCAGTGAGCAGAGCACACACCATTCTGTTTGAGAATGTCTGATAGAGAGAGACAGAGGAGGGAGGGAAAGAGGGGAGAGGGGGCGAGAGAAGTGAGGGCACGGCAGAGAAGAGGGGAAGAGATATGGTCTGCATGATCAGATCTTGAACGTGTTAAAGGAACACTCCAGCATTTTTAAACTTCTTTTCCATCTATCATGTCAGTTCCGTATGTGCGATTACTACTGACAAGAATTTTGACACATTTTCTTGAACTGAGAGGAGAACAGAAAATTAGTTCACTCAAAACTTATAATGGAAGCCTAAGGGCAGTTGTTGGGGCAGTCAATATACGTTTATGCAAAAAAAGTTTTACAGTACAGGAAAGTGTGTTGAAATTATTATCCACGGTAATGACCCATATGCTACAGAAGCGGTGGATAGAGATGAGGAAAAAACGCTGAAGTACTAATTTAAACTTGTGAAAGTAGAAAGACTTTTCTAAGGGCAGTTTTTGTATTTAAAAAAATAATTATAAAAATTGCAGGTTTTTGAGAATAGACAGAAACTAGATTAGTTATTTTATGGATATGGAAACTCCTCCATGCTCCTCCAAAAATAATCTCTGCACCAGACTATTGTTAAAACAGTTTCAGGTTTATTTCTTGAATGTTTGGCAGGAAAAGATGGCATTTCATTCCATTGAGCAAGAAAGTCCTTGAGAAGAGCTGAAGTTCATAAGAAGGAGTGCAGTGAACTAGCCCTGCCTCCTCTGTGGAAATGGAAATGTGGGTAAAGACAAAAAAGTGAGGAAAGGAGGAGTCAAAGACAGGCTGTGAATGGGGATGAGTGAGGGATAGACAGACAAGTCTTACCTTCTTTCTCTACTCGAAAGACAAAGGTTCTCGCTGAGGTGACCACCTCAAACTTATTGTCTCCCACAGCTCGCACCTGCTTAACAGCTGAGAGGGGGACCAGTCCTTTAGAGTACATCTCCTGCAGAGAGACAAAGAGACAGAGAGAGATTTCGGGAGGGGGGGGGTATCAGTCTCACTACTTTAAAAGACCAACAGACACGATCACATTAATACACCACCCACCCACACACACACATCATTCTCACCACTGGCATCTACTTCACAGCAGAGTAAAATCCAGCTCTCATAAATCTGCTAAAAAAAAAAAAAAGTGATAGAATAAGGGATATATCCAGACACACACGCATTCTTACACATCCTTTAGATCTAGATTCTTCTGTGCTTTATAATACACATAGGCAAACACACACACAGGTGTCTAGCAGGTCCAAATGCTAATAAAAGTCCCTAGCCAGCAAACAAACCTCTCATATTTATAGCTTGGCGATTCAGAGGGATTATGGTGGGAAACAGAGCTAGCCTTCTTAGGGAGAACGGGGATTTGGTCTCTCTCTGTATGCTTCAAACCAACACAAGAGCAAAAGCCACTAGCAGCGTGCTCTGAGGCCTATAACCTGAGCCACTGTAAGGCCCTAGACAACAGTGGCATTTCCTTATTCCAACTCCGCCGTGAAACCTCCAGTCACGCATGAATCTCCGCTACACATGAACTATGGGGAAGTGAATTTTTAATCTTCACTTACTGGAGAGAAAGAAAGAGATTGATTTGTACATTCCATCTGCCTCTTAATTAAAATGATGACCTTGCACTATTTCTAGACTTTTCTATCCAGAAATAGCAAAGATGATTGAGTAAGGGACTCCCTCCTTAGTGAGCACAAATGGGAAATGAAGTCAGAGTGGGAGACGTACCGAGAGTGAAGAAAATGTATAGCAAATGGGAAGCAGGGGGGTGACAGCAAACGGATGGAGAGGAAATAACTAAGGGAGAGAGGAAGGTGGCAAACAAACGATTGCACAAGGTAGAGAGAAAAATAGAGTGAGGGAGGGAAGAAAAAAAAAAGAAGAAGAGGAGAAAAAAAAAAGAAGGGTCACGGAGAGAGCCATCTCCACAAATTAAGGCATGATGTTAACAGTGGCAGCTACAGCTAACCCTAATTATGGCGCGGGGCGGCCATCTCCTTTCTGTGGGATTTCGCTCTCTCTCCAATTTAGCACTTCTCCCGTTGCTACGGCGCGAGGGCCACGAACTTAGCAGCATTCTAATGAGTCTCACTCCATCTAAATTTGGACGGAGGAGAGGAACAGAGGAGCGAGGGATGAGTGAAAAGGGAAGCGAGCGTGTCTTTTCGGAAGCTAAGTGCCGATAATTAGGCGCTATCTGGGTTAGCGTTAATTACACGTTTTAATTGTTATTTTTGAGGTCAAAGGGACGCCACTGAAACGGCGAGCGAATGTATAAACACGAGAACATCCATTATGAGTTTTAGAGATGCTCTGTGTAGGATGACAGAAATTATGCATAATATCAACACACAGCTACGTAAAGTTTGTGGATGTGCCTTTATAAAATAAGAGTGAAGCCTGATATATGACAAAAGATTCTGACAAAACACTGTGTTTGCATTCAGCCCTGCATATTTATGAGCTGTATGCACAAAATGTGTGTACGTGTTCACTATCTTGATATGAATACTTATGTAATGTGCATGACAGGAGAACAGTAGAATGTAAAGCTTTATAACCTGACTAATGAAGACGCATTGCCTTGCACTGAGAGATAGGAAAGGAGTGCCGGTGGACAGCATCATTTGTCACTGATCCAAGACCAAATTCACCATTTATTTTATAATGGTTATGATTAGAATTTGTGGAGCAGGTCTTGCACCAGCCTAATTGTGCGAGTTCTACATGGAGTGCTGTTCTGCCTTTAACCTTGCTCTTACTGCCAAATGCCGTTGCTTCATCTCCACTATGGAGCCACAGGGACACCAAATGGCCATGCAGAGGCACTGCAGGCAAAAGTAGACCAAACGAATATCGCAGTCCCTTCAGATCACACTCAGAGCTCGGAGTTCTGGTATCATTATGAGCAATGATTTGTAAATATTGCCAGGAGCAAGCCTGGCAGAGCCCTCGTCGGCTCTGCATACACACCGCAGTGAACAGCGAGACGACGACTGCCCTCTAATACCGCCATTGCAGATATGCTAAGAGGCGAAGAGAGGACGTGGCAGAAAAGGGGCAGCGCAGCAATCAGAGTAAAGAAAGCACTCTCATAGGGACCTGGGGGCAACTTTAGGAAGAAAGCTTTGCCTTAATTCAGACCCAGACGGAGAGCTAATCCTATCTCCAAGCTTTCTTCAAGCTCAATCTAAAGACAGGTGACATTCTAAAACCCTGATTTAAACACACACACACCCCCAATCATGCTGTCAAAGTCTCAGGAGTCCCCTGGTGTTAGACATTGAGAGATAAGGTTGATGAAACTGGGGGAAAAATCCAGAGGGAGCAGGCTACTTAGGTCCTTGGGACCCTAAACAGAGCCAGTGAGAGTGTGTGCCTGTCCCTTCTCCCACGCCTTCTCAAGTCGGCAGTGTTTGATGGCATCATCAGGTGATGTCGGGGTGAGCGGCGGCTGCCTATGTGTAGGTGGTTTCGTCAGTTGGTTTCGACACTGGCATGTGTTTCATTGTTTTGTATCTTGAATGTACAACAATGATATGTAAGCAAGTAAAAATGTTAAAAGTAGCACCATAAAGCAGCATGTTTTAGATGTTAACATCTCATTTGATTGCCACCATATCAGATGAACGTCGATGGATGCTTTGCTCAGCTCACATTTTGATTCTTTTAAATGTGTTCATGGAACAATGGTCTGAAAGGGCTGCACGTCTTGAGGATTAAGAGCTAAAGAACCTGTTTGGACTGCAAGAAAAATCACTTTTAGAACGCTATGGCTGCACAACCACCCTCTTGCTCTCACACATACAAACCACAGACCCATGTGTGTGTCCATGTCCCAATGTATAAAGGGAACACAGGGTTAAAAAGGGAGAGAGTATGCTGTTCTATAATTAGCAACTGATTAACAAGCTTCCATCACATGGAGTTCACATCATTGATTGATGTTGGCCACTGCAGAACAAATAAAATGCCAGCACAGGAAGGACATGGCACGGTCTCTGATAAACTCGATATCCAAACATATAAACAGATCCAAACAGAGACCCACACTACCAACACTGAGAACACACGGAGACAAAAAATAAATAAATAAATGTTTGTGTATAAACAGACGCAGCTACATTGGGTTCAAGGTGATGTTCAAAACCCAAAAAGCGATGACAAAGGACGAGGCACATCCGGGTGGGTTTATGTACATGAGATGGAAAGTGAGGGAGAAAAAAATGAAGTAGAGTTTAGAGCTTAGAGATACAATGTCGCTGAGTTGCAATGTTCTTTACCCTCTTTGCTGCCTTTTCACTCTTTTCTCCACTGCTAAGAGCGATACAAACCCTGCTTCTTCTTAAAGAGATGCAGGGAAGAGAGAGAGAGAAAACCCACAAAAAGCCACACGGAGATTGAGAGGGAGAGAGAAAAAGAGAGGGAGAGAAAGAAAAGAAGAAAGGGATGCTGAGGGAAGCAGGAAGCAGTTCTGCTGCTGACCCTCATTTATTGGAGCTAAAGAGGGCTAAAGCAGAGTAACAGCTCAGTGTAGACAGGTGCTCAGCCTAGCATGGAGCAATGTCACCTTTTCCAACAAACCCCTTCATCTCCTTTTCTCGTCCTGAAAATGTGGCACTCATTTCCTCTAACCAGAGTCACCTTCACCCTTCACCAACTGCGAAATAGTGGTGCTGCTTTGTCCTCCGAATGAGCCAATATTTAAAATATAGATGCATGGCTGCACATTTGACATTTTGAGATGCAGGCAAGTCATCATTGAAATATTTTAAATCTCAAAGTATGAATAGAACTGCAGGCTCCTATTGTCAGGGTCATTGGTATACATATATATATATATATATATATGTGTGTGTGTGTATAGGTATAGGTATACAGTTACTGACTATAGCCAATCTGTTGCTCTACAGACTGTCAGCCACCCTCTGACCTGTCCAGATATTATTTGGCTGGTTTACCATTCTCAGCACAGCAGTGATACTGACATGGTAGTGGGTGTGCAGTGTATATACAGACATGTGACAAATTAAAGGAAAAACCTGAATGAAAGAGTGGACTCCTACATTAAGGGGGTCCGATGGGTCTGTTATGCTGTGGGGGGCATTTTGATGGCATGATTTGGGTCCACTTGTCCCCTTAGATGGAACTGCAGTCAACACAAAGTTATTCTGACTGATTATCCTATGATGAAGCATTTCTATCCTGATGGGGGTGGTCTCTTCCAGGATTACAACGCCCCCATCCGCAGGGCACAAGGGGTCACTGAATGGTTTGAGGAGTATGAAAATGATGGAAATCATATGCGATGACCATCGCAGTCATCGGATCTTAACCCAATTAAACACCTATGGGAGATTTTGGACCAATGTGTAAGGGTGGGTTTATACTTTACTTTAACTATGTATACGGACGTTGCAAATGGTGCTGGTCCGTATCCTAAGAATTGTTGCTCCATCCCTCTAGTACAGTTCCAGAGACTTGTAGAATCTGTGCCACAGGGGAATTGAAGCTGTTCTAGCAGCAGGTGGTGGCCCGACACTTACAAATTAAAATTCCTTTAATTTGTCATTCATCTGTCCATTCTATTTAATGCCATTACAGTGCATTTACGCAAATTTATTTTAAATTATTGTGCATGAGATTTTCACTTACTCATCAATAAAGCAAGAGCTATTTAAAACTGAAAATGTATCATTTAGGCTACTCTAGTAGACCTACTCAAGCTTGCCAAACAGCCATGAAAAACTGCAGTCAGCACAGACGATTCTCTTGGGGTAAACACACCAAACAGCAGCCATGACAACAGTGCAGCAATAAATTGTCGGCCTCTGCCTGACTCACTAGCTTAAAAACTGAGGTAGCAAACTGTTAACGGACACTCGATGGTGTTTGGTTTCTCTTAGGCCTGTTCACGATTATGAACTTTTGGCTTACGATGAATTGTCATACAAATAATAGTGATTAATGATTTTGCTGTCTTTTCTGTTGACTTTCAATTCATAATAAGCATAACAGTACTGTAATTATGCACATACACACCCATTTAGTGACACTGAACAATGCACTATAGCAAAAACTATGTAAATACGAATACCAAATGTACTATTCTGAAGCAACGTATTAAATGTGGCCATCTACAACACCAAACAGTTACAAATAGTTCATAAGTAAAAGCCTTTGACTGAGAATAATTATTCAAATTTGATGGTGCAGCGATTTAGCTAGGTCATGTTTGGAATGTCGTGTTTGCCGACTACATATATTTCTATGAAAACATATGATTTTGTGGTTACCTCACCTGAAATAATCCCGATCAGTTCAAATAATTGCGATGAGGCGATAATATAATAATTGACAGGCCCAGCGAAGAGTAGGAGTGAAACAGCAGTCTGCTAATGCAAATTTGAAAAACTGTGTCAACCAATTTTAAGCCATGTATGACAAGTACGGCATCAATTTCATATGTTAAATTTCCAGTGCCGTATAGTATTAATATTTATTATTATTATCTATTAAATTAATCGGCAGCAGTCTGGCGGTTTGTTTGAAACATTGTGAAGAGCCACATTCGGCTCGTGAACTGCCTGTAGCATAGGCCTGACATGAGGCCTTGCTGAAGATCACACACACACAAAAAAAAAAAAAAACTAAACAGTGTTGTGAAATGGAGTGTAGGGAAAGCGGGAACAATGTTCTTGAAATGGGTATTAACTGTTCACATCATCCGGTCTGAAACCACATTGATGCAGAGATGGAACCAATGCAGCACAGTCACTGAATGTGTGGTGTGTGGGCGTGATACTGAAAAAAATAAGTGCACGTGTGTGGAAATGACTTCATTCACCCACCTTGTCATTGTTATAGTAAGTAAGATTTTCTCCATCAAACTTGACCCATCTTCTCTGAAAGACCCGATTTCTGAAAGTGAAAATTGAGACCAAATCAAACGTACAGCCAAACACCCCTTAAATCCACAAGCTCATTCATTTTGAAATTCAAAACGAATAAAAGTCTGCATGGCAGTGATACCGAAAGAAAAATTCTAAAGCTTCTGCCATCAGTTTACTAAGTGAGTGTAGTTAGTTGAAGAGCCTCACGGTAGGCAGTTTCATAACCACAGACAACTGTCAATTTCACAGTTCGAAGAGGATTTGATACCACTTATTAACATCTAGAACATCTCGCTTCTCAGTAGGACTGTGCAGCAAAAACACCACATCACTAGCTGTGAAGACACCATTTCCGCCCAAAGAGAGTAAAATATAGAAATCTCTAAGAAATACAGAACACTTTGAGTACCGAGTTGAGTAAAGTGTATATGAGCATGAACAGTTTATCATTAGGGTACACGAGCAGGCAGCACTTTCGTTATGAAATGTCTTGGCATCACTGCAGCTACGGTGTACATTTTATTTTTTCTTTCTTTTATCATCATTATTCTAGGAAGTAAGAACAAAATTGAAGCAGATTAGTTCAAGACTAAGCCTCGAGTATGTCTCGGATCCAAATTAAATAATAAATTAACTGAGGTCAGTTTTTCCATAAGCTTTTATTCATAACCTTAAAATCATCAAGTGAGAAGATGCAACTGATTTGCAAGCTCGTCTTATGAAGAGCTTTGTGCTGTGGTGCTTTTAGCAAACCAACCCTATGTATAAAACAGGTGCCTTAGACCTTCGTGAGGTTAGTGAGGGAGAGGTTAAGTGATTCATGTCACAATGCATTACTCTTGACGTCTGATCAAACCACGGCTTTAAGGCGAGACGCTACAGGTAGAAATTACGATTTTGGTCACATCAAACACTTTTTAGATTTTTGGATAAATTGCATCTATAACATGTCTTCTCTTACAATGTAGTGATAGAAAATGTAAAATCTCAACAGAAATGTGTTTATTTCACTGTTTTTGTCCACTCGCGACCACATTATCTGAAACTTAGCAACTTCAAAGAAGGCTTAGCTCCGCCCCCTTTGGCACAATCATGTCATGTCATATATCCCTAAAATGCTTGTTTCCTGATTTATATGTAGATGTATGCGTCATTACGACACATATGTACATTTCCTTTATAAACCTTATAAAACACGCTTACTAAAGTGGAAACATGAAAATCACATTGCATTTTTAAAACCATTTTTCTCAAAATCACTTTTTGTCTATATTCAGAACCAGAAATCTGAGTTTCTAGATTACTTGCATTCATGAAATTTTACATGTTCATTCTAAAGCCTATTTAGAAGATTACAGAGGAATTTCTCAAAATGTTGATAATTGTAGGATTTATGTTAGATTTCATACCAAAAATGACCCCCCAAAAAAAAGGTTAACAGCACTTGGTGTTTTCTTAATTAAACAATAAAAAAATGACATGCCAACAAACTGTTCTGTAAAAGTCTTTCTGTTGAGTGTCTTCACAGTGAAATAAACATTTTAATTCTAATACCATCCGAAGACTAGATTTTTGGTTTTATTAGGTATCCAAATGTATGCATATTTAATTAGATAAAGCCTTATTTGCATAAATAAATGTCAATTTGTTTAAAACGGCAAATACAAAAAATACTTGTAAGAATATCAGCAATCAACTGGCAAAGATTGCTTTAAAAAAAATAATAATTACCCTATTCACCTGTAGTGTCTCCCCTTAAACCATAAAACTAGGGATGTACCAATCCAATATCGACTATCGGTATCGGGCTGCTGATGCCCTGAAATGCTGGATCGGTATCGGAGCAGATTTGCCAGATTTTCTTGATCCGATCCACTGATGTATCTTATGCCACGAAGGTGTGTGATGATGACTGACACAACACTTAAAACGCGCCGCCATCACACCTGTGATGTTTCACACACCTTGGCAACAGAAGCTTGCAAAAAGACATCTCGGTTACTAAGAGGATGTCAGTATCTGATCAGTATCGGGTATCGGCCGATACACAGAGCTCTTATATCCGTATCGTATTGAAATGCAAAAAAGTGGAATCGGTGTATCCCTACATTAGCCTAGACTTCTGACTTACAAGGAGTAAAAAGTACAACCCAATACGATGGTTTTAAGCACATCATGGTATCTGCTCAAAACGTTGTACTTACAATGAGGCAGACATTACATGACATAACACCACAGTCGCAGTGCAAGTGTATTAACTGGTTGAGGAATATGGCTTAAGAGGATTGCTCTTAGCCTTAGAAATACAATTACTCTAATTTTCATCGGGTATGTTTGTACGGTTTTATCTAGTAGCATACATCAGGGGGAACAGTGCAGCTTGGAAAGGCTTCTCTTCATTTTATCTCTACTGGTAATGCATAATTTCAACTGTGTAATTTTTTCAGATTGATTTATTCATGGTATGCCACAGCCCTATTACTCACCCTTGAGGAGAGAGCTTGTCCAGCCAGCCCATTTTCACAGAATCTTTGGGGCGCCCATAGAAGCAGGCATAAGGTGATATGGCTGATTCACTGTGGAGAGGAAGAGTGTGTCGCACCAGTCCAGAGAGAGCGTCCAATGGCTGACTGTAGACACCACCTGAATCCACCTGCGACTTAGCTCCGGGCAACATCTGTGGGAGGGACTTCGCTGTGCTTGAGGAACTCTCGTTGGCTGGCTCCTGACTGGGGATGCATGGCTGAAGCAAAGCGTAATCATCACTGGGACAACCAACAGAGCGTTGCATAAAAAGGTCTCGCCTACTTGTGCATTCAGTCACCTTCTCTTTCTGCTTGGCCTGCTGCTTTCTGTATGTATATATTCAGGGGGGAGAGGAAGAATAAACGTGTATTCATGCGTGTGTTTCACAGCACAGTTAAATGACTTTTTTTTTTTTTTAAACGTATTGGAAATAATTAGCGTTTGCTACATGCTGTTTAAAAACACCATCATCAGTGTCCATCATCAGTGTCAAAGAAAAAAAAATTATCGAAGCAAGTGGTTAACAAGTGGTTTATGTGAGCGTTAAAACCAGCTGCCATACACTACCTCAACTTCTTCTGTTTCAACTTCTCCTTTGTTTCTTGGTTCAACATTTCCTTTGCAGACACACCCTTCAAACACAAATAAATGCACTGCTTAGCATGACTATAATGTATGGATGCTTATAGTACATGTACAAACAGGAACTCTCAAATTGGTTTGCAGTGGCATTTACATTTAGTGTTAAAACATTACTGAAACTCTGACACAGGGACTCAGCAACAGGAAGTGAGTAAAAGTTGAATTGAAATGCAGACAATCCAGCACTGACCACCTGAAAACCAACAGTGGGGAAATATTTTAGAAACTGTCTAATAGGAAAAGGGGCGATGCACAATATATGCACAATACAAGAGCATGATTCAAGGGATCATACGTGGCCAAGAAAGCATAAATGACCCTGCTCGCGGGATGGGAAGGGTGGCATTATTCTCTCTCCCCTGTCAAAAGATACGGTAGCTGGCTGCACATGTCTCGGAGGAATGCGTTAGCCCTCACCCTCCCCAGTTGGTAGCTGTTGTGTGATAGGGGGAGAACTGGCTAGTGGGTGGGAATTGGCAATGACTAGATTGGAGAGAAAATGGGGTAAAAATCCCCCCAAAAAACAAATTATAATAATTAAAAAAGCGATCAAGAAATTGCTCCGCTTAGAAATGAAAATCAATATTTAGTACAAAATACTAGCTTCAAAAAATCAAGTTCCAGTGGTGTTGCTTAGTCACTGAACCTAGTTAAAAATAGTGTCATTAACATTAAAAGCAGCTTTTATGACACAGATTGGGCCATCAACACTAAGGTTTTACTTACTAGTTTGTTTTCTGCATTGCTGTTGTAGAGGTAAACCTCACCATATGGACTGATGGAGGTCAGAGGGGCTGAAATACAGATATGCATTCAAACTACATCATCATTAAAACAGCAAACCTGTGTTCATTTCTTTGTCTGCATCAGATGGATAGATAGATAGATAAATAGATAAATAGATAGATAGATAGATAAGCATGGATTAATAAGTGGATGTGGGGAGAGAAGAGAATAAAAGAAAAGAGAAGAGAAGAGAGCCTACATTGTCCTTTAAAACAGTTATTTGACCAAAGAGGCTATAGCTTGCGCGACTGGTTGTCAAGGTGACAAATAAGCGCGCTATCTGGACGGTGATAGTAAAGGGCAGAAGAAATTCCAGTTGCCTTTAGAAAGACACATACACATACACACACACACACACACACACACACACACACACACACACACACATACAGCTCATAGACAGGACCACACCACTAGATAAGGCTAGACCAGAGGGGGTCTAATCCACACTGCAGTATGTTATCTATGACAGACACTGAATCAGATCACTTAGCCCAGTGGTGCAGGAGTCATTTTAGATCGGTGTCATCATTTATCAGTATCTGCAGTTGACCTTCCAATTGCACTCAACCCTCTCTCCCACTTCTCCCTTCCATTTTCCCCTCTACGCATTGTCTGCACCATCCACTGCAAAATGCAGTAAAAGGGAGTACTATGTATCATGCAATTACCTTAGAAAAATAATTAAAGTAATACAAGCAACACTGAAGCAATACTGTACAACTAAACAAAAGTATATGGAGTTCTCAGTAAATACCAATGAATACCAAGGTCGTGTGTTGTGATTCCATAAACTTGAAGCCATCTCCATCTCCTCAGCCTCCATCCACATCTATAAATCTTTGTCTTACACTACCCATCTCTCTCTTTCCCTTTTTATCCTCCAGAGCTTTGGAGGAAACAGGACTGTAGATGTATGTTATAAATACCAAGATCCTGAAATACACTAGTCCGCTTGCACAAGGCTTCAGTTCAAAAATCCCAGTTCCCAATTCCCCGCCCTCTATGGCAGCTGTCATGCACAAACAATTTTGGAAGAGTCTCTGCAGGAAACGGAAACCGTCTCTCCTGGTTGGTTTATGCGCACATCCACACAGCCCAACACACAGAGACACAAAACAAGTGTTTTCAAAGCCATCCGCAACTTCATATAGTTTTTTTAGAAACTAGGCCTCCCTGTGCATGAGAAGATGACAAGCAGCTTCCGTGGAGACAGCAACAGCGCTGGTCCTCTCTTCCTCCCGTGATGTACCCCAAACCATTGCTGCTTTCAGTGGGCTTAACAATGGCAGAGCTGAATCATGAAAAGAAATCATGCTTAAATAAAAAGCAAATAAAGCAGAAATAAAGTTGAGCGTACCTCTCCGTCTGCTGCCGCTGGGACTGTCTGCGCCGCTGTGCTGCTCCGTGCTGGATTTCACAGACACGCTCCTGTGGATCAGTATGATCAGTATCCTTACACACACACACACACACACACACACACACACTCGCACATACACAGTATCGGCACCCGTTTCATAGTCCCTTATTGGTTTATATCAGCAGCCATGAAGAGGACAAAATAGTCACTGATTTAACATGACATTTTACTGAAGTTTTTCAAGTTTTTCCAACTAGGCTAAGCTAATAATCGGAGTCATCAGAGAAACTACAGGCAACCAGAACAAAAACCTTTTTATAATCATGCAGTGTCTCGGAAGGTTTTTCAGTCATCCAGTCAACTGTCTAGTAGCAGCAAGTTGAAGTGACTGAACTTGTGGAATAGTCCTGAAGATATTTAGCTACTCATCCATGAAACATGACACTCGGACTTTAAGGTCATACCACAGATCCAGGCGCTTGGGGTAGTTACGACTACTAGACCTGTTATGGAATGTTTATGCAATGTCTTTGTAATCTACTACAAGTACTGTCTATTAAGGGTTTTGACAGACATGCAAGAAACAAAACTGCCTCAGTTCAGAGTTTCAAGTTTGGAGCAGTGTGAGTAACAACCTACCAGTCATGTGGTGGTATAATGGTGCGTTCTGGGATCTCCGGCACAGGCCTGTGTCGTAGCTTGAAGGAGCGCGTGGTCCTTGGACCAGCAGTTGTAACAACAGGGCTACTCTCATATATATCATTATCCACCATCTCTCCCTGGAACTTTTTTGGGCAGCCTTCTAATAGAAAGTCTTCTTTCACATCTGAGATTGGCTGTACGACGGAAGGGGCGGCGTCTACTGAGAAGTTCTCCCAATCAGAGGGCAGAGAGTGCGAGGAAAGTGAAAGCGATTCATTGCTGCTGTGCAAAGAGGCAGATCTGGCGCTTGAGGAAGCCACTTTGTATTTGCTACGTGGGAGCGTGTGGGGGACAGTGAAAGAAAAATCAGAGTCATGTTTAAGTGCTTTCTCTCTACAAGTCCTTGCAGGAAGAGTCTGGGTACTGGCCAAGTTTTTGTTTTCTCCACTGCTGCTTGTCTTTGGACCTTGAGAAGAGGTTACTCTCTTCCTGTCCTTAGGAAAGATAGTTCTTGGAAAGGGAACAGGCTTCTTCCTCCCTCCGGAGATATCAGAAGCTTCATCATCATAATCATCATCATCATCTCCTACCATGAGGACATCAAGGCTGTGCAGGATCCTCCGCCGATGGCCAGTGGGGAAGTGAGCCACTTGCAGGAGCTTCTCCTCAGTTAGCCCCCTGCAGTCTGCCAGGGTGTGGTACCCTGCCTGAATAAAGCTAGAGGTATACTGAGGCAGGTGGAGGCTGGAAAGCCAGAGAGAAATCTGCTCACTCGGGTCCAGGGGGAAGGAGGAAGGGGAGCCATCCGAGCCTTCACTGTTCATAGCAGTGACAATGTGAACAGAAGAGCTAGCATTGGGTAAGGACCTGAAAGGTTGGTGCCATGAGTAGGAGGCCAGATCAAAATGGAACAGCGCTCTCTGGAAGGGAAGAAAGATTGTAAATTGGTTAATGGACAGAAAAATGGATGAATAAGGAAGGTGACATCTTCATATTTTAGTGAAACCAACATTGTTCCCTGTTTTACAATTGAAAACAAATGACAAACAGCACGTTTTCTCACTATCAAAATGTTATGTCTCTCCAAAATGTTACGGGTTACGTTAAGTCTATTCAAGTTCAAGTTCAAGGAGGTTTTTATTGTCATTTCTCCATATACCTCGTATACATTGGAATGAAATGTTTCTACAGGACCATGGTGCAACACGCAACAATACAGCAGCACGGTATATGGGACTACATAAAGTGCAAATACACGACAGTGAGGACAAGTGCAAATATACACTATACAATAAATACACAGAACAATAAATACACAGGGGCAGTAAATAGACAGGGCAATAAATACACAGAACAATAAATACACAGGGGCAGTAAATACACAGGACAATAAATACGCAGAACAATAAATAGACAAGGACAATAAATAGACAGGACAATAAATAGACAGGGGCAGTAAATACACAGGGGCAGTAAATACACAGAACAATAAATAAACAGGGGCAGTAAATACACAGGACAATAAATACGCAGAACAATAAATAGACAGGACAATGCACGCTAAATTCGTTAACGAGTCAAGAGTTCCGAGACCCCGGGAGCTGATGACAGGTCGATAACTAGGCCACGCACATGCATGCCAGGCTTGTGGTTAACCACTCTATATAGTCACCCTGAGGCAGATACTAAGCTATTCTTTGCAAGCCATAACTAGGAAACTTTTACTGAGAGTTGTTTATTTGCCGCATGTGGAATTTAACAGTTTAAAGGTGATTGTGTCTATTTTGTGATTCATGGCCTATTACATGTAACAGTAAAATTCAGCAAAGAAGCAGTACACTAAATAAAATAAGTTTAATTTGAATTTCTCAACCGAGCTTTATAAAATGTATAAAGAGATGCAAGAGCACTAAAAAGTTTTATCTGTTTCACATCAGTGTCTCTGCTTCTGCATTTTCCCCCCGATCACTTCTACTTTTTGTGCTTTAGTCTGCATTTAAACCTACACGTTTACCACTTTAGACAATGAGATCAAAGAAATGATCTGATGTTTAAGTGTCATGGAAAGTTTGTGGTCATGCCTTGTAACCCAGTCACGGTTACATACGCCAACAAGAATGATGGCATCTTGAGTACTGCCTCTCAGCTGATGTGTGGGTTGAAAAAAAAAACCTTTAGCCTGCATCCCAATCTAGACTGCAGCATCACAAAACGCAGCAAATTCAGATTTTCCTTGAGTTTTTGCACGCGAGAAACTTTACAACAACACTGTAAGGAAATTGCTTCTACGACTTTTAGACATCTCAGCAAAAGCAAGCTGAACTCTATTAGACATTCAGAACCCTCAGATGGCTGACGAAAGGAAAACTGAGATTGACTGTAGGTTAACAATCTTAATATTTGAGCAACTACCATGAATTCCAATCACGTGAGCGACAAGAGCATTGGTCTTGCACAAGAAGTCAATATGTACAAACCAGACATTAAAAGGACTTTATCTGAATGCTCACTACATTGTCGCAACTCTACTACTGGTGGGCCACTGCACACTTGCCTTTATACCTCTGTCTAAACTCATACAGGGCTTGATGAGTTGATCTTGGTTGTCAGAGCAGAAAAATAACACCCTGCTCAATGTGCTGCAGTCGTTGAACCCTTACCCACCACTATTTAACCCACATCCAAAAATCATGCCTAACATTTGCCATTCTCATTTTATGAGAATTTAAATGCTTCAATAGGACCCTTGCAAAGACAATTATACGATTGGCCAAGGTAGAAGAGAGACATTTGGGTAATATTTCTGAACCTGATTTCCCCTTAACCGTGAGCCTTGGCGTTAAAACGTTACACTGAAATATTTGAATGCGCTCCAGAGTGGCGCAACAGAAAAGCGTTCGCCCTGTCGTCTGGAGTTCGCGAGTACGAGTCCCAACAATGCCCCAGCCAAGGTGCAAAACAGACAGTTTTGTTCTACGATCCCAAAACAACAACCCCAAATATCTTGTGAAGTTGAAAATCTTGTGAAGGTGCATAAATCATCTAGGTGTATACACTGCTCCCTTTCCACAGAACTTTATTTACAGCGAATGGCCTCTGAAATGTTCCTCTCCTCTCGCATACTGAACATGTTCCAACACACCCTGGGGTTACGCACGCGCAGTTTAAGGCATGGAACGTGCTGGCAAAAGACTGTATGGCTCAGCGTGCAACCATTCCCAAGTTTTCTAATACAGACCAATAATACACTGTCCAGGATTTACAGATGGACTCATCCTGTATTCCATCAGAGTTGTCACTCTACTAGAGGGATAAAGCAGGCACAGGGCAGGTGGCTGAAGTAAGGCAGGGCTGTTGAACTGGCGGCCCGCTGGCCAGATCCGGCCCTTGAGTGCATTTTTACTGGCCTTTTGATTTGTTTCAACCAGCTAATTAAATGAACAAAAAAAAATTATATTATCGTTTTTTGTACGCATTAGGCAAATTAAATCAGAGTTATTCCTATTCGTCCTGCACCATCAGTGTTAACAGCCAATATAATCAGCGTATGTAAACTACTTAATGTTACTCAAGCTGATGCACTTATCCCGCTCCCTCATGCCCAGCATGCTCAGTTTGCCATCTTAGCTACTTGGTGTGTTGCCAGAATGCTTTCTACTTTAAAAAGAGAAAAATCAAACACCAAAAAACAGACATTTTAACAATGAGTGGACAGGAATTATTAGCGTTAAGGAGAGTGGAGGTCCTTGCATCGAATGCGGACAAACCGGTCTGCATGCTTCATGATACGATTCTGTGTTATACAGCTGTTATTTTAACCAGTTTGCACTTAAGAAAAGTGGATTAGAAAATACTAAAAGCACAAGTTGTAAGCTTTTTTAGGTTCTTGATCTTCCTCGTAATGTTTTGGTAATCTGCCCCCCCCCGCTCTGAACTACTTGAACAGCCCTGAAGTAAGGAATGTAACTTGCTAGTTTCAAGCCAAGGACAAACATGAATATGAAGTTACACACCCTAAAACATGTGAATCTAAACCTTTTGTGGTCAAAACTTGGAACACTAAAATCGCTCATCAGCTTTACAAGAAGCAAAACGCTATTCATCTGAGATATTGTAACTTTACGTTAGAAACATAGGCAATATGGAGGCAAGGTCCATGTTGGCTATTTAAAACAAGCTAACATTAATTCCACTAAAGGAAAATCTAACTTTTTTTTTCTTCTTCTTCTTCAATTAAATGTTTTTTTTCTTTCGCCATGGTTTTAAAATGGTTTGGGGGGGCTGTGAAAGAAAGGAGGCGTGCTCACGACAACAGGATTTAAAAAGGTAAGCTGTTCATCTTTAGTGATCTACAAATTTGCGATGCACGTCGGGCAAATAACGCTTCGAAGATCAGGAAGTCTGCACAAGGCCGGGCGTAACCCACAACATTCAAGCAGGCACAGAGCAGCCCATGGGTTATAAGACTGCATGTGTTCCGTCCTTTATAAAGTCTTGCCAACAGATGTAAATAAAAGCACAACTGTTGTACACCTGCATCTCTGTATTTGCAGAATATTTGAGGGGGGTGTTCCACGTTTCATGCCAAGTGGAGGCCTATGGGAGGTCAATTCCTATGCCATATCTCTTTTGGGAAACGAGCCTTTCCACCATAAAAACACCTCCAAGGTCATTTTAAAACCACTGTGAACGTGCAGAAAATTGATGCTGGGAATTTTTCTTTTCAAGCTGCAAGCATGGAACGGCGTGATTTATAAGGATTATAAGGAAAGGGCGTGTAATCGAGCAGGAAGGAGAGGTAACTCCACTATTCTGACTCACCTGGCTCACCTGACATCTTGTTCTTTACAGCCACAGGCGCCTGGAGCAAAGTCCGACTATCCACTCAGCGTACATCTACTAGCTAATAGATTCGATTTCACACACGGCACGGCCACGGTAGCGTGTCGCTGCAGCTGTCAAACGTTTTGGTTTTTGGTTTTGGTTTTGAATTCCCGTGTCAACATGCGCAACAGTGCCGACGCGCAGCCGCGAGGACTCGGCGGAGAAGGAAGACGCTCAGCAGGTGTGCGCATGTTCCGGTAATGTCTGCTGAAGGAGAGCACGAACAGCGAGGGTTCTCTGGAGCCCGAGTGGCCCGGGAGCTTTAAAACAAAAACAAAAAAAGGGCAGGCTCCTCGAGGCTGCAGCATTCATGCGTCCCGCCTTCTTTCCGCGTTATAAACCGCCCATAAACGCGACTTTACCTGGAGTCAGGACGGGCCGTGACAAGAAGAGAGGAGGAAAAGCCCAAAACGATTCAAACTGGAGTGAAACCGATATGCTTGTCTTGCACCTCGCGTTAAGTTGTTGTTGTTTTTTGTGTTGTTGTTGTTTTTTTTGCAGGATCAGCAGCGTCGTTGTTTCCGACAGGCCTCCAACTCTATCAATAAATAAATAGATAGATAAATAAATAAATAAATAAAGCAAGCGCGTGTCAGCCCCCCCAGGCTAGGCATACTTAAGCAGCCGAGCCAAGCACACACACAAAAAAACACCCAAACATTCAAATGTATTGAAACCGATTAAGCTCTGTAGGCTATATAATTGTTTTTGGAACAATAAAAAAAAGAAAAGAAAAAAAAGCATGATACTAACTTGCACGCCCAGGGAGCTTACAAATCCATATATTCAGAGAGTGGTTGAACTGTTTAGACTCGTTTTTCTCAGTCCAGATAAAATCCCCTTTCTTTCTTTCTTTCTTTTTTTCTTCTTTTTTTTTTTTTGCAGTGTCGCAGGATGACCACACGATGGCGCCACTACGTCATTAACAGTGCTGTGTGATTTATTGTTATCAGTTTGTGGTGTGCAGGCGTGTGTTGGTTTTATTTTATTTTTTCTCCTGTAACTTGTGTTTACTGACAACAACAAAAAGAAAGAAGAAATGGTGGCGGTAGAGGGTTCTCTGACCTCTGGGAACTGTTTTGACGTTGTCTGTGTGCTTACTCCATATTCCCGACCTCTACTCGGTTGCCTTTGATTCCACATACGATTCCTCTGTCTCTTAAAGCTTTTTAGCAGTTTATCCTGGGTATCCTATTTCTTTTTTAATGGTTCACACTAATGTTTTAAGGTTCTAATGTTTCTGCCCATCATCCTAAATGCATTTTCTCAAGTAATCATCTTGTTCTCGATTGCCTTTTAACTTTGTACCAAGTTTGCTTTCAGCTTTGAGTCTTTAACCTTTCAACTTTCACTTCCGTTCAAGCTGCTGTTCGGAAAATGTACAGCACTTTGGTCACTGTCAGTGGTTTTGAAATGGGCTTTACAAATAAATTAATTTGAAACTTACATTTCATTACTGAGAGGGTTGAAGCCATTATGTCATATGCTATGTAGTGCACTTAGATAGGGACCAGGAAGTCATTTGGGATTCAGCCCTTGACATGTGCTCATGTTTAGAAACAATTTGGGGGACAATAAATTCTTATTTCTATGTCAGTTTCAGTTTAGTTTTTTTTTTTAGTTAGTGTTTATTTTACTAATAGATTTACATTTTTATATATTTTTGTTTCATTTTCAATAGACATAGTACAGTACCCAGACTTTTGGCCAGTGATATAGAATAGACTAGAAATAGAAGCTCCTTTATTGTCACATATACAAGTACAGTACAGTGAAATTGATTCTTCACATGTCCCAGCATGTTGGTAAGCTGGGGTCAGAGCGCAGGGTCAGCCATGATACAGCGCCCCTGGAGCACAGATATACACCCATCCCACCACTCTTGCGCGCTTACTCAGTTTTTTTGGATGATGGACTGGAGCGGCGCTAATGTCTCAGATGTCCTCATGCCTGTGCTGCCTTGTGGCTCTCCCTTTTTAGCTAAGCTGTTACAGCTAGGCGTGCCTGACGTGGCGCCTCTGCTTTGGCCATGTCGGCTCTTCTAGACCAATTCTGAGCCATCCACGCTCCTGACGCTCCTGACGGCGTAAAGACTGCATAGACAAGTATCACCTTCCTTTTAAACTCATGCTAATGTTACACATTAGCTTGGCTGCCAATCCCTGCATGAAAGTCTAGCCTTTTTTTTAACTGTTCATTTGGCACTCGTACTTGTGCCTCCCATGTTTTCATATTTATTTATCACTCTTTTTGTGTCGAACAGTTATTTTCTGACAGTTTTCTAATAGACTTCTTACACCAATCCTTGTGTTGTCTCAAGGATCTTTACTCTGTTTGGGCCGAGTCCCTCTGTAATCTCCCTTGTACTGTTGTACTCTATACTTGTACTATTCCTGCTGGTGTTGCATGGCCTGTTTTATGATGCAATATCACTTGCCTGTCACATGTTTAATACTAAATCATATTTTCCAGTGAGAATTTCAGATCCTTCTGTTTCTCAAAATAATTCAGCAAAACCGCTGCAGTGACAGTTATTGCAATTTGACAAAAATTAAGTTATTTTCCCGAAAAAATAATTACTCAAGTTATTATAGAAGTACCAGGATTGGGAAATTCAGACCTAAGGGACTCAAAACATGTCAAAATAGAGCTCCCAACCCAAACTCCTTGCTTTATATAATAAATAAAAATAAAAAATATATTTTTTTCTATTTACTGGGCCTTTGCACCAGGGGGTCAAACTCAGGTTCAAGACACAAGACAGTATAGTGTTTACCCTGCTGTAGCACAACTAGGCAAACTTAACCAGGGCTTAACTAAATTGAATCAAGTGTAAAATTTGGTTTAGTTACATTCTCTTTTTGTGTTTATTTTGCTGCACATACACTCTCCCAGAGAGAGAGACTAAAGCAACATGAGTGGGTAAGTGTGTTAAATTACAACACTAAACTTTGCAACACTAAACTCTAGGACTGAGCTCTGATACACTTTTAATGTGTGTATTCTTTATTATTCTAAAAAGCACCAACAGTGCCATATATCTATAAAATAACATTCTACTGCTCATTACATGTCATATAAAGAACCTGTCATGGTTTTTAACTAAGTGCATTTTGGTCTGTGATTTCTAAAAGGCAGACTTCCTGACTCCATATTGCACATTAGCAACACTAGGTGGTTTGCTGACATAGTGTGCACTACTCATTTATACATACACAGAATAACCCAAAGCTTCAGAAGTGTTATATTATATTATATTATATTATGGCAGGGAGAGTGTTTAAAATGGTACTTTTGTGGCACATAAGAATGATTGCTAGAGCAACCGCCACGATTTAAAACATAGCATTAAAGACATTAATTGACTTTTCAATATCTACATGCAGTATTGTATGTGTGTGTGTGTGTGTTCTACATGCATGTATAGACATGTTCGTTATCAGCAAAAGTTTTGTATCTCTCAGTTACAATCTTGGCAGTCATTTCTGTGTTGACAGACAGTGTACAATAACACATACTGAGCTTAAACATGCTTTCTGTAAGCACACAGGCCTTTACACAACATGTTAAAATCTTAGCATGCTGACTTTCTCTGTGCTCTCTATGGAATCAGAGGCTACTTTTTTTCCCCCCGTTATCAGCAGTCGAGCACTAACAGATTTCTGTGGTATCCCATTCCCAAAGTAATTGGCTCTCAGGGTGTTGAAGCTGTGGGTGATTGTGTTCAAGGCATTTGGACAGAGCATTGGGTCGATATGACAGACAGAGCCAGAGAGAGAGAGAGACAGGCAGGGCTATTCTCCTGCTTATGGCCTACAAAGCTGTAAACGTAACATGTACATGTATTTTTCGTTCTATGTAGTAAATGTTAAAGACATTCATAATTATATGAAAATGTTAATGCATGCAGAGAGAGATAGATGGAGAGAGAGAAGGAGAGGGAGGAGTGAATGTCTGAAGAAGACTAAAAGGATCCTACTGTGCAGCCCATAAGAGCAGAGGCCATTCTTAGAGAGCCACATTACTCTTATTTAGGGTCCTCAGTTGCTAGGGGGCCTTCTTTGTCTTCAGGCACACCCACTTATTGCCATGGCCACCCTTCTTTACTGCACCAAAACTGTAAATACTGCCAGATCTGAGAGAAGCGACAGAGAGAGAAAGAGGAAAGGTAAAAACGCAGACAGTCAGTATTATTTTTGTTGTCTTTAGCCGATCCGCAATCATCAAAACTGCACCCTGTGTGCAATGGTCCTCTAGAAATTGGCTTTGACAGAAAGCAGTTATCTGATCCAGAATGCTGCGGTCAAATCTTCACTTTGGACTGTGTCCTGAGGACAAACTTCTGAACCTGCTCGGAGCAACAATAAAAAGGCTACAAGAACTATTACATTCGGAGCGAACCAGCAGCGCAGAGGGACCTGGATCAGGGCCTACCCAGGCTTCTGTGCATCCTCTTGAGCATGGAGATTCAGCAAGTGCCCTTAAGAAACTTTTACATATCTTTAAGGAATGGAGTGTGCTACACACACACAGGGTAGGCTCCTTGAGAGAAGCACTAAGCACGACAGTACACGCCCTCACAGAGCAAGACAGAGACGCAAATCATGTGCACGCGCTCCCAAAGAGAGAAACTCAAGCAATACGAGTGGGTAAGTCATGTTCTTGAGAGCAATAAATTCTTGGCCCTTTGTATGCACTTGTATTTGGTTTATTTGTACTCAGTTGCATGGCAAAATGAAAGACTTGGTGATCGATTTCTCCCTAGGGGCCTCCAGAGAATGTCATTTTTACAAGCATGTCTATATCACTGATGCCATTCTAAGTGTTTTGGAAGATGTGCACAGCATTGAGAAGAAGCTGTTTTTGGTCACAAGCAAATTTGACAGAGCGATCACCATTATCTCTGGAGCCAAACTAGAGAGCACAGAAGCTGAGACAGTTCTGGACGATCTCACGACTCGTGATCTCATGACTCATTCCATGGGCAGGCTGGTCCTTCCGCAAATATTTTCTAAAGATCAATGTGTCCCTCAAAAAACTGACCCAGAATACACCTCAAAGATCTCACCCTCAGACATTCAGAAATGTGTCACTCAGAGCACCCAGAACACTGAAGCAGAGAATCATGCTACATTTGAGAGAAAGACTGGCCAGCACGGCCCAAATGAACCGTGTAATGGAAGCCCAATTGACCTTGTAAGAAGAGAAGACAGGAAGAAAGAGGACAGCATTCAGTGCAAAGTGATGAAGAGTCCAAAAAATGATGGGCATGAACCTCTTGGAGAGAATGATGGAGAGGTGAAGAAAGAACCAGTACAGGAGGATAAAAGAGAGAAGAAGGCAGAAAAGGTCAGCACAGTGGCTGGGGGAGAATGTGTAAGCTGGACACACAACTGGATCACAGTAGGGTAAGACAACTTTTGGTGTTTGAATGCATGAGTGTACAAGTGTGTCTAGCTCGAGACATTCACCAGCTTGACAGATTTCTATAACTGTTTTCCCAGTTTCAGTAATATGGTAACTTTTCAGTAATTTGTAACTACATTGGCCTTATTATCAGGTAAACTATTATAAAGGTGTACAGTTACTGACTGTAGCCCATCTGTTGTTATGCACAATTTGTCAGCCTCCCTCTAATCCGTCCATCAATGGAAAGGGACCACCATAGGACCACCGCTGGCTAGATATAATTTGGGTGGTGGATCATTCTCAGGTCCTATGGTTGCATGGTAGTGGGAGTGGCAGAAGAACTGCTGGGGTTTTTTAACACCTCAATGTCACTGCTGGCTTGAGTACAGTCCACCAAACAAAAATATCCAGCTAACAGCTGAGCTGTGTGCAGAAACTGACACTGATGAAGGACTAGAGGACGATTAACACAAAATTGTGCATGAAAAAAAAAAGCTTTAGTGTCTAACTATACTAATTAATGGCCAGTAATTTAAATTTAAAAAATCACATAATCACAAGTGTTTAAAAATTACAGCAATACTGCTGCACCTGCACTCATAGCAGTGCCACACACACTGTCACTGTTGCGCTGAGCACTCTATGTTAGATACATTTCTAAACCTTCTTTTTACAGCTTAACAGAATCAGCAAGATCTTCCTCCAAAGCCCTCTGCTATATAACCATCCCACTGAAAGTCACAAAGGTCATCACGTGTAAGGTAGTGGATGGCCTCAGCTCTCTCATGGTGTCCGGATCAGAGGAGCTGGTCAGCAATGTGCTCAGACTTGAAAACTCCAGCAACATCAAGTGTCCCTTCCCGCTTACCGTAGCTGTGCCTTTTCAGGCTTGTTACCGTCTGAATTACCGTGAGGTCACGGTGAAGGTGGTGGACCAAGAGCAGAGGATCAGTTACGTCACTCCGGAAGCCACCGAGGGCATCTATGGAGGTCGCAGGGTCTGTGGTAGAAAATGTCATTGTTCGATTAGCATTTACAATATTTAACATTTAGTTAATTATTCATAGGAAAGTGTGGATCCAGTTTAAAAGATCAATGAAAATCAAGTCAGCAACATTGATTTGTATGGATGGAGGTGCTTTGTGTTTTTAACATACAGTTTGTGTCTTCTCTTAGGGTACATTCGCAGTGGTGAGAGTGTACGCTCTTGGTGTATTTGCGGTCCTGTCTCGCTTCCAGAGGGAGACATTCACCATCCCAAAGAGAGGTCTGTCTCTCAAACTCAGCGTGGACTCCAGAATATGCCTGGACTACCTACCTGGATCTTTCACCACACCAGCGCTTGCCCAAGCAATGGTACTCTCATAGTCGTGGACTGAATGAAATCTTGTTCTCTCATTTTAATCATAGATAGATAGCCAACAGAGGGCGCACTACTAAAGCCACTGCTCCAGTAAGTCGCCCATAGACTTTCAACATTCATTTTTGACCATTTTTGAAGTTTTTTTCTTTAAGATACGTGTCAGAACCAAAGGTATTATTTGTTTCTTGCAAAGAACATCATCTGATTTATCTTCATATAATGCTTTTTTATTTAAAAAATAATAAACTAAAAATAAAAACCAATGTACCATATAAGTCCATAAACTGTAGTCTCTTATACACTTGTAAATTGCATCTGGCTACAACAATGACTTTCCCCCCCCAATACAACTGAGTCACCTTACTTGCTTAATTAAATTTAAATAAATAGACTAAGCTAACAAACTGCCATAGCTAGCTAATGTTTGCAGAGACAATTGACTAGCTAACTCAGCTAGCTAGCCATCTTAGCTAATGATCCTTTGAGTAACGCTAGACAAAAAGAGACACAAGCTAACGTCAGTTGCTCTTGTAATGTTTTAAGCAATGAAATACACATAATAAATGTCTCGCCATAAGTAAATTGTTGCCATTTGGCATTTGTCCATAGACAACCATTCATTTTCCAGCGCAGAAAGAGAGAGCACCAGTATGTTGGCCAAATGGCTTCATGTAGCGCTGTGTATAATGACATCATCAGCTATTTATGTATCTGATATTATATATATATATATTGCTTTAACCCTTTTTCACTCCTCAGGTGCAGCCTGTAGATGCTATGCTCTTGTCTACATTGAAGTGCAGGAATGATTCCTACCACTCCATCCTCACCACTAGCCCTCTACTTTATCTGAATCACCCTTCAACTGTAACCCTTCGACGACCTTTGACCCTAACTCTGCCCTGTCCTCCTAACCCTGATAAGAGAAAGACAGGAAAGGAGAACAGCCCCACTGACTCCAGCGGCACAGCTCTTACGCCCGACACCCTCTCGGCCCATCGGGTCAGGTACAGGCACCTCGGCGCCTTTTCTTTTGTTGGGCTGCAGATATTTTACTTTAAATAAGATACACTCTGTATTCTCACAGTGGTTGGTGATTTTAAACATTATTTGACGACAAGAAGATGGAAACTCTTTGTTTATTGCTGTAACAAGCACACACAACTCAAGCAGCTGATAAATTGCATAGTTCTTTCATAACTGTCAATGCAATTTAATAAATTATGTATTCATGCATAATTTCTTTCGAAATCAGAGTTTTGAGTGTTTCAGTGAGGTCCAAAGAGCTGTCTAAAGAGCAGCTGGTTGTCCTGGGCTGGAAAAACGAGCACTGGAATGTTCTAGATACAGTCAGTGTGAGGAACCCGCGGAACGGCCTGGTCTCTTTTGAGCTTATAGAGAACTATGAAAGGTATCTTCTGAATTCTTTGGGAAAATACATTCACAATTTCCTGAGAGATTCTCTATTTCCATCTTGCACTGTAATTAGTTTGCATTTGTAAAAAGGATTAAATATATTTATTTAAGGATTATATTTACTTCTCCCTCTCTCTTTCTGTCTAGGCTGATAGCCCTTCGTCTGCGCTCCTCTGTAAGACCCTCTTGCTTGGCCTCCTTTGCTGAGGAGCTGCAGGAGTCAGTGAGGACCTGTGCAGTAACCGTAGTCATCCATAAAAGATGGAAGGACCCCAGCAGTGTGGTGCTGGCTGTCCTGCCCAGTAGAGATCTGAGCTGGGGACTAGCTGAGCTCCAGGCCCAGGCTTACTGTGCCACTCCAGATCAATCTGCTGAAATATTGATGAGGGAGGGAGAGCAGTTGCTGCTGAAATTCAGTGGCAACATTACCAGCACAGGTACCTAACGAGCCATGTACGATCAAAGAGATTGCGTTGGAGCTGTATTGGAATGTGCAGACTGTGCTTACGCTGCATGTCATGCCCTCATTCATCAGCAAGATTTTAGCTTAACTAGAACTCCCGTCATTGTACTGTGTAAACTATTGAATTACACCACTACTCTCACAAAAAATGTTTAAAAAAACGGTGAGTGTGTTTACATGCACACTAATAATATGATCATTATCTGGTTTTGGCAGTTACCAGATAATTTAGTGGTCATGTTAACAGCATACCACGGTGTTTTGTGTCCGATTAAAGCCAATATTGGATTTTGAGAAATCCAATTTATATAATAAATGCAAATTAATATACACCAGTAGTTTATTAGTATGTTTAGGAAATTTTAGTTTTATGTCCCTTTATTCTTCTTCGGTGTGTTTATTGGAAGGCTGCAAAGCAGTTGTAGACGTGCATATGCCATGTATTTAAAAATAAATCTGATTATACTTAGTGTTGGAGGCTTCTGTGTAATTGTAGATTAAATTTACATTAACAGGATTATTGTCTGACACTAAAAAGGTAATAATGTGTTACTGCAAGGCTGTTTGATTGAAAATGGAAATGAATGTCCTGTAACATTTTCCCATCATTATTGTTTACCACCAAATAATTAACAATAAGTACTGAATGATCATTTGATTGAAAACTGAATAAACAAAAGAGTGCTCTCTGACTTTTGCACAGTACTGTGCATATACAGTATATATAGTATATTTTTAAGTCTTTGTTTGGATTTGTGTGAGCATCTCCATGCTTACTTGTTGGTGCAGATGACCGGGGTGCAGATCACACAATCACGTTTCACAATCAGAGGAGGAATCGGCTCTATCTGCAGCTGAAGGAACTGGACCCGTTTGGAAACTACAGCTCACCTCACTACAAAGGCACGACCCTCCTTTTCCGAATCCCAAAAGATCAGCTGGTGTGGAGGGGAGACAGAGCAGTTATATCTGAAGATTACTGCTTAGGGGAACCAGCCTGCAAGCTGCCACTCAGTCTTCCAAAGGTTAAATAACACAAATTTCCTTAGTTGCAATGAAGATAGCTAGGGGTAGGCGATATGGCAAAACACCAGCTAAACAGTAGGGGTTTCAATAATAATTTTTTAAATGTCTACAAAACTTCATTATTTAACACAGAAAAGTAGGGAAAATAGAAAAATCTGTACAAAATATATATTTTGATATTCAGTCAGCTACTTGTTACTGTGAGTAACAATGGACATGATCAGTGTTATAAAGTCTCGACGGTACCCGCAATATCATATTGTCACATACATAATTTATCACAATATCGATATTACATTGTCATATCGCACAGCCCTAGTGATAGCATATTGAAGTACCCCACAAAGACGTAGGCAAAACTATTGTCATTTATTTTGTCTGATTCAACATGCTTAGTCTGCGTCTCTTGCTTCCCTTGACCCAAATACCATGATATTTTCACTCCACTTCAAAGGGATCCCAAGGAATATCATGTTATAACAGGGATTTGTTGTATCCTGTTTTTCAGACTGTGAAAACTCTGTCTCGACCAATGAGTGCAAAATTTGTAGGGCATGATCAGGCAGGTAAATACAAATATTTAAATCCACACTCTGTATCGCTGTCCTACACATACATTCTGTGTCTCTCGTTCATGCTTATTCTCTGCTTCTGCCAGAGCCCCTTTGTGATGAGCTGTTATCCTGGCTCTGTAGCGAGCTGTCCGAAGAGGATGCAGCACTGCTGGCCATGTGCCTTCGTCTGCGCCGTTCGTCTGTCCAGCTGGCCCGACTTCGAGCTCCAGGCAGCCTCGCGCTGCAGACCTTCCACATCCTGACCACCTGGAGACAAGCCCTGCCCTCCTTCACACCAAAATGTCCCTTGCTTGCCCGCTGTCTAACCCGCATTGGCAGGCCAGAGCTGGCCGCAGAGCTGTTGAGAAAAGGGCCGGCTGTAAGCAATGGTGAGGGAAGAGGTGCAGAAACACAGAGACCTGTAACAGTCTATGGCCCTCCATTACATTAATTACATTTCATTCCAATTTTTTCCCAGTTATATGAGTACATGAAGTTTACTCCTTGGACAGCTCTATGGCACAAACTGCATGCTTTTTCAAAAATAGTTTTAGAAATAGTTTTTTAGTTTTATTTTGGCCACAATTGACCTGTTGGGAAAATACAGAATCAAATGGTGCATCAATTGATCAATTAGACCCAATTGTTTTAAGTAAAGAAAAAAATTAATTAGTGTAATATGCATAGTTAGGATCATCAACAGCCATTTATGTATTTACAATAAGCCATGTTATCCCACTGCTCATAATCGTGACTGTTTAAATGTTTACATCCCCTGTGAGGATTATAACAAATGTGACAGTACAATCTTACCAAAATATCAATAGTAAACACTTATTATATGTGCCAAATATGGTAGTTCTTTTCTGTATGATAACATGTTTTGATTGCGTTCTTTTATAATGCAGACAAAACCTTTCTCAGGTGCATGCTTAAAGTAAATTACTCTGGTCATGTGACAAATTACAGCACCCACCTAAAAATGTTCATATGAAACCAAGACAACCTATAATCTAATGTATAGCTTACCTCTGAGTAAAAAACACATGAACTCTTTTAGAGCTTTACAAAATTGGAACAGAATTTCGATCACGATTGTGGCTGGTGGGATTAAATGGGTTTTAAAAAAAAAAGATTAGCTGAAAGGAGAAAAATGGGTTGAAAAGCATAATTTAGTTATGAAACCTAGACTGTAATCAACTATGTTTTATTCTACTGATTCTCACTTGCAGAGTAATAGGGTTGCTAATCACCATGAGCACAACAGAAGCAGATGCAACATGTGCAAAAGGGACATATAGAATAGAAAGCTCCTTTATTGTTACATATACAAGTACAGTAGAGTGAAATTGATTCTTCGCATATCGGTAAGCTGGGGTCAGAGCGCAGGGTCAGCCATGATACAGCGCCCCTGGAGCA
>JAOUQW010000040.1:7051842-7080439 GCA_028565825.1 Olivaichthys viedmensis | reverse complement strand
CAGAGGTCAGGGTCAGCCATGATACAGGGCCCCTGGAGCAGGGAGGGTTAAGGGCCTTGCTCAAGGGCCCAACAGTGACAGCTTGAACCCATGACCTTCTGATCAGTAGTCCAGTGCCCTAATCACTGAGCCACCACTGCCCCTAGCATTTATCTCAGTGGAGGGGGATCTTGGTCTGGAGGATAACATTGCTGTGAGACTCAGGGAAGATGACATTATACTTCATTGCCTTTTGTTCATTGTGAGCCATCAAATGCTTTCAGCCTCGAATTTATCATGAAAGGTGCTGAAACACTGGTTCATACCTCCATTAAATCTCTCCCTGATCTTTAACACAAGGCGGATCGTTTGCGATCTTTTGAATCCAACGAGCCTGAAAGAGCGCAGAAATATGGATTAATATGCCGGACATGGTCACCGCGCTCATATAACATGCATCAATCCCAAACCACTACACTACCCGCGCGCGCTTATATGGGGAGTAGGACGCGTTATGGGATTGGTCAGTTATTTCCACCAATCAGCTTCGCGCCGAGCTTGTCGCACTCACCGCCTCGGACACGTGCGCTGTTTGTGTTTACAGAACGAGGGCGGGCCGTCGCGAGCAGCCAGCCAGTCAGCGCGCGCGCTCTCCCACGAGGCTTTACGCAATAGGTCGGTCCAGGCGTGGAGGCGGAAACCCGGCTGCGGCGCTCACGCGGACCCGTGGCTCTCTACGACATGTTTTTTTCCTGACATGGGATTAAGAGACGGCAAATGTTTATCATCTTTGGTTGAAGTGCGTGCTTCTGTCAAAAAAAAAAAAAACCCTGAGCCATTCCAGTCTGCGTGCCGCGCTGTGCCGCTGTTCACGGCTTCCCCCCAGTGCGTGCATGTCGTTTCACTGAGCTGTACTTAGTTACTGGTTGAACTCCAAGTGCCTCCCTACTCCCTCGATAAGTGCACTACGTAGGGTGGGAAATGATGGTTTCGACGCCGTTAGTAGTGCACTTCATGTTCACTTCATCGCCGTTTGCGATTTGACCATTGGCTGTTTCGGGTTTAGGCTGCGCGCCGCTTTGACCGTCGTCATTAGAGCTGCAGGATGAATTGAATTATTCTTATAAAACAGGTTGAACATGGGTACGACCGAAACCCTTACCATACCGTCTATTTACATACAGAAACAGCTTTTAATGTCAACATGCGGTTTAATGCGGTTTTCGGCATAGCACGTGTTCTGTCATTAACGGCTGGTGTGCGTGTGCGTGTGTGCGCGCGTCTGGGACGTCATGCTAAGGCTTTGGGTGGGTTTTTAGTTTTGGTGTGTGTTTGTTTTTTAAGGTCTGGTGCATAAATTAAAAAGAAATTTTGGATTAGATGCAGTATATCAGCCTCTCTCTCACTTTGTATGCAGTTTCTGTGCAAAAAGAAAGAAACAAACCTCAGGTGCACAATCAAACAGTACACAATGAGAATAATAAATAATAATAGAAAGATTACTCAAGAAAGCAACAAACATGAAATGCTTTCTTTTTACCTTTTGAATTATGTTTCATTGTGCTCTAGTAGCGTTTGCACTCATGGCTGTGATTTTAATGATAAGGGAGGGGGGAAAAAAGACAACCTTTTATTGTCTTTATACGTATACACATGCGTACAGCAAATGTGTACGGTACACAAAATTCTGTTCTTTGCAGAATCCCAAATTTTATCCCAAATTTGAAGGACGCCGGGGTCAGAGCACAGGGCCAGCCATGGTACATTACCTCATTAACTCTCAGCCTTCCGATCAGTAGCCCAGAACCTTAACCGCTGAGCTACTACTGCCAAGAGTCTTCAGCTCCTCGTACCTTACGACAGTTACAGGAGTAATATCAGAGCAATAGCATTATTGTAAATAAACGGAGTAGTAAAGTCATGCTGTATAACACTGGGATGATGGGTTAACCAGTGCACAGTGCAGCTTGTGATTGCAGCAGATGCTCAGAGGATTTGATGTGATTCTGATAGTGTGCCAGTGTGGGCACATTTTGAGGACATTTTAGTTTAGTGTTAGTTTAGGACTCGCACTGCCTGGCTGACACTCCTCTTAAACCTTGAAATGAGTTTTGTGGCTGCAATACCTCTGGTCCGGCACAATGATGGTTGGAGTCACAACTTATTGCACTTGTTTTGTTTTTTTATTGCTTGCTGATTCTGTGAGTTGGTCCAGACTGGCAGGTGGAAATCTGCGTGAGAGCACAGGATGCACCCACACATACATTCACTGCTTTGCTCAGCCAAAACAAGCTAGAACAAAACTCATGCTACCAGGCAACCTCTCTCCACAGGCATCTCTGTGTTTGAAGAAGTCAACTCTCATGTCCATGGACTTAACATAAAAAGCTTTTCCCCAAACCTCTATCAGTACCGAGCGTTCAGAAATGAGGTGCGAACATACAGAGAAACATTCTGAACAGTATATTTACATAAAATCATAGCAGTTTATTTAAACATATGGTTGAATACAGTGGTATGCGGTTTTTGCCGCAGCATGTGTTCTGTCCTGCAGGTCTGTGTCATTAAAATCTAACATTTACTGTTCTTTGTATTTTTTTATGGCTGCTTAGCCAAGATAAGCTACGAACACATGCTGTCATGCTACTAGGCAACCTCTCTTCCCAGGCATCTCGGTCAATTAACTTAACAGAATGAGCTTTCCCCCTAACTTCTATCAGTACTGAGCATTCAGAAATCAAGTGCTAACATACAGAGAAACCTGTATCGCACTCTGAGTCTTAATATTCTGCGCTAACTCGTCTTGCTGATAGTTCTGGCCAATACTGAGATATAGATATATAAGAGCTTAATGAAGCTGCAGTTGTATTTCCATCATGGCTTGTGCAAAAAATGATCTTACTTTGTAGTAAATGGCATAGTCAGTGGCATGGTTTATTAGTGCTGACTCTTTTATGCTGTGCATTATACCTTTTCAGACAATCTTGTTTCAGTGTTCATGATTTTCACTGAGCGCACCAAAAATGGCCGTGGAAATAAAGTACACTGACCGCAAATTCCAGGAACCAGTCAGCTATGAGCCCCACAGTACTAGTGATGGAACGAAACGCTAAGCTAAGTCTCTGTGGGTGGATATCTTGCATTGATGTCTAGTAAAAGTCTATCTGACAAAGGTTGCATTTGTCTGTAAATAAGTCAATCCTAAAGTAAGCAGTGTCAAAAACAGCATCAGAACGCTGAGGCGTCACTAGTGAGCGGCAGAAAGGCCTGCAACACTTAACATACTGCATCCCAAGGAGCTTAAGAGATTAGACTTCTGCCCAAGAGTTATATAGAGCTAGTTGAGTACGTAGGACCACTCAGAAATAACTGTTTCAATACCGTTAATCACACTGTAAGAATGCTGAAATAGTCTCAGCATTAGGGCATTACAGACAGGTTATAGGAGGTCTTTGAACGGTACAAAGATTGGATGGTTAATACCAATATAAATGTAATACCAATTATGTCCAAATAGGAAAAAATCACATTTTTTGACAAATCCACCATTTAGATTTTGCTCATGCCCAGTATACAGCTAGCCTGGGGTGATCCAAAGGAGCCAAAGGAGAAGGCACGTGGTATCCTTTATGATTCTGTTTATTCATCATATCTAAATCAAGAACCTTGAGTAGTCTTTAATACAGCTTCCAAAATTAACACGCATTAACTGCCAAATGCATATAAAAATAATTTTGACTAATAGGCCAGACATAGATATCTGAATCAGTAGTTTCTCATAACGTTTACCTAAGCTGAAAACTTTGGCGGAACTTTTTATTTCACTTAAAACACAAGAAAATGTTAACTGTCATTGAAAACAATATAACTGACACTGTATGCACATCCACTGATGGACTAATTCCTGACCATTCCTGTCTAAATCGCTGATCGTAAGATTGTGAGAGGGGGGGTTTAATGTTTTGAAGCAGGTCAAATAAGACTGGCAGCCGTAGCTATAAACAGAGGCACTCAATGACCTTCTATGTGTGCAGCTCTCGTCTTCAAGCACATCACCATATGGTCCCAGTGCTGTTGCTGAGTTGTGGCAAACTGAGCGAGTCCGAGGCCTGATTATAACGATGGTGGAGGGAGAAGTTTTAAGAGAAGGGGGACCCAGACATGTCTGAGGATGAGGTGTAGGACTATAGGACTACTTGAATTTCTTGTTACAGGAAGGCAAAGACAAAGGCTGTGAGAGATACAGTGCTGGCTGTAATGCACACATTTGTAGTGTTGATTGCTCAAGTGATTTTTCATAATTGCCTCTTTAAAGTAAGGCTTTGATAAAACTAAGTAAAATTTCCAGAATGTCATTTTAATTGATGTGCACCTCTTTTTTTTCTTTTCTCTCTTTGCAAGCAGTTTCTAGAACAAGGGATAGAAGACCAGAAAAAAAGAGAAGAGGAACGGACAGATCCTGAAGGGAGAGCTGAAGCTTCTCTCTTTCACACTCTGTTTGCCTCCATCTGGCTGCAAGATTGCATCCAAGACTGTTTCGTATGCGGCCGTCTTGCCTGCATGTTTTTCAGTCTCCAACATATCTGAAGTTAACAATATATTTACCTCTTGCTCACAAAAAAAACAGATAATCTCACTTTTCATCATCATTTGCTAACGGCGTCGGCGGCTACGAGCTCTCCACCCACTTGCTTTTGAAAAGCCTAAGCACTTCCAAAGACACTCATAAAGGACACCGTGTGCAAAACACAAAACAAAAAACCATCTAGGACGTTCCATGTTTTGAGTGTCCGCCCATGAAGAAGATTCAAACCAAAATGATTTCCCTCTACAGTTCTTGCAGCGCAACCTAGTAAAGTTTTGTTCAGCTGTTGATTTTTAAACGAGGTGAGACTTATCACCAGGTATTTTCACCGTACTATGAGTGATGACAACTCTGACTCCACCCCCAGCAATACCCCTCGGGGTGGAGTGGGTGGGTCTAAGGAGGAAGAGGAGGCGGGGCTGCAGACCAGCTCGCTGGGCTTGAGCAGCAGCTCGCCCTCATTAAATCCAGCCAATGGCAGCACAGGGTCGTCTCCAGGAGGCGAGTCAGGGCCCAGCGATAATCGTGGGCCGAATTCGGACGACATGGACGCACTGTCGAGCGGCAACGACTCTGGAGAGAGGGAGAGTGAGGGAGGGCTGGAGAGCGAGAACAGCTCCAGGGGACGACAGTCCATGCGGAGCTACCAGAGCTCCTCAAGTCATAATGGCAAGGATTCTGGCATGATGTTGGAGACTACTGAGAGCAACAAGAGGTAAGCGATGGGAAATGAGCGAGAGGGATGTAGAACAACGGGATGATAATTTTATTTTAAAAAATTTATAGAAAGTCAAAGTAAATGGACTTGTGATATCATAAACCATAGTACTCGTACACTAAGCATAATCTTCACTCTCTCTCCTTTCACTGCCCACCCCTCTCTCTCTCTCTGTGTGTCTCTTATTCTCTTTCTCAGCTCAAATTCTCAGAGTCCGTCTCCTCCCAGCAGCTCTCTGGCATACAGTTTGTTGAGTGCGAGCTCGGAACAGGACCCTTCGTCCACCAGCGGCTGCAGCAGTGAGCAGTCGGCTCGCGTACAGACCCAGAAGCAGCTGATGAGGGTGCTGAAGGACCTCAAGATTCGCCTGCCATCCGAGAGGAAGGCCAAAGGGCGCTCCAGCACACTCGGCGCCCTCAAATATGCTCTCAGCTGCGTCAAACAAGTTCAAGGTAAGGGGTGTGTGTGTGTAGGGGTGTGGCATCTCATGAGGCATACATACTTTCAACAGAGGGGGTGGGGTCAATTCATTGCAATAGCAGTTCGCCTCGCAGGCAGCAGAGGGCTCTAAAAACGACCAACTGCACCTTTAAAGTTTCTGTCTTTGCTTTTTTGTTTCCAGCCAATCAGGAGTATTACCACCAGTGGAATGTTGAAGAGTGTCATGGCTGCAGTCTGGATCTTTCGACTTTTACCATTGAAGAGCTTGATAACATTACCTCTGAATACACCCTGAAAAACACAGTACGTGCACACACACACATTCACGTGTCTTTCCCTTAATGCTCTCTCTGTCTCTTTCCTCCCTTCTTTTCTTCCGATTTTAGGAGCAAATCGGATCGTACAAATATTTTATAAATCAGGCCCCAGGATTCTAGAGCTGACATCAAGTGTAGATGTGTAGCATGTAATGTAATGTAATGTAATAAAGTTAATTTAATTAAAATGGCGAGTACGTAAAACACTTCAAGAAAAATAATAAGACCAAAGCCTTATTTTTCAGAAGTCATGATAAGATGCAAACGCAATTATTAGGAAAATACTAATGTAGAAAACAGAGACACATGGATATTTGAAATGGCCAGGCTGTCCCAGTTAGTTTGGATATAATTATAAGAAATGTGCCTGACCTAATTGGCAACTTTTATCCAGTATCATTTTTTTTCTTTTCTTTTCTATATTTTTCTCCTGCCCGTCACTTCTTTCCCTCTGTTCACTTCTCCATGATCTCAACTCTATTCTAGGGCGTCTTGGAATGAATTGTACATGGTAGTGTTTAGAAAATACATACCTGCAATAAGTGCATAAACTCAGAAGTAACGATATGGTAACGTAATATGGTAAAATAATGGTAGTGTCAATAGTGATGGATATAGATTTCTGTGATTTTCTCCCTTTCTTCTAGGACACATTCTCCATGGCCGTGTCATTCCTGTCGGGGAGGGTGGTGTATATCTCTCCGCAGGGGTCGTCTTTGTTGCGCAGTAAACCAGAGAAGCTGCAGGGGGCACTGTTTTCAGAGCTCCTCGCCCCTCAGGACATCAGCACTTTCTACAGCAGCACTGCCCCCTGCAGATTACCAACATGGGCTTCCTGCATCGGCTCTGGTGCGTCTGTGTGTCTGTGTGTCTGTGTGTCTGTGTGTGTGTGTGTGTTTTGATTTTACTTTCAGTAGTTTGTAATCACTATAGCTAAAGAACCTATTCGGCAAAGTGCCTGCAACCAATCAATAGGACCTGCAAATGTGACTAGAGCTTTTAAATACAGTTCTAATTAAACAGTGTCCAAGTAATCATAAACAAAATAGAACCAAGATTATATCATTTTCAATGAGTCAAAATTATTTTCTTATTGCCTGAAATCAGGAGAGACGCTAACGCATAACAGTAATAAATGAGGCTATAACAAGTCTTGGTCATTAAGAGACAACAAAAATGGCCTGTGTCAGGAGCATACATGTTTTAACATTTGAATGACAACAAGTGGATTTTCCAAACAACTAAATGTGATTATTTTTATCAGTTTTAGATCATTAAAAAAATGTAATACTATAAAGGTTTATTCAGTTGATATGTATTTTTTTAAAAATATTAGTTCTTGTTAATGGACTCAGACTTTGGACCCTATTCTAAGTATGAGCATGTTAAGAAATAAGCAATGTTGTTCCTTCTTGTGTGTAGCGTCTCCTACGGTGGAGTGTACCCAGGAGAAGTCCATGTTCTGTAGGATCAGTGCAGACGGCTCCTCTAGTGGAGACATGCGCTATTACCCATTCAGACTGACCCCATACATGCTCACACTGCGAGACTCCGACACTGCAGACCCCCAACCCTGCTGCCTGCTCATCGCCGAGAGAGTGCACTCCGGATACGAGGGTAAGACACACACACCCTCTCACCCTGTTACTCATTTAAACAGCAATAGATACCGAGAGTCATGGTGCAATAACCATCTTTATGAGCTTACGCTCACTTTTGTGTTGTTTTAAAAAATATATATATAGTGACATAGTTTTTATCATCACACTTTTTCACTCTCCCAATTGTCTCTCTTTCTTCCTCTCTATTAGCTCCTCGTATTCCTCCGGATAAGCGGATCTTCACCACCAGTCACACACCCAGCTGTCTCTTCCAGGAGGTGGATGAGAGAGCTGTGCCGCTGCTGGGTTATCTGCCTCAGGACCTAGTGGGAACCCCAGTGCTGCTCAATCTCCACCCAGAGGACCGACCAATAATGGTGGCCATCCATAAGAAAAGTGAGCCTCTCTCTCACAAGGCGTATGCAGTTTCAACAGAGAGCGTGGGGTCGGTTTGGGGGGGAAGAAATTACAATTTACCTCGCAGGTAGCAGAGGGCTCGAATAATTACAAACTGCCTCTTTAATTTATAAGCAGATTGTAAGACTAAAAAATGTGCCATGGACTGTTCTCTTTTCTTTCTTTTCTTTTTTACTTTCTCTTTCTCTCTTAATTTTTATAATGGACTTTGCATGCAGTATTGCCAAAGCAATTACAAGTTGACCAGTAATATTGATACTAATTTTAATAGAAGCAGTAGGGCTGTACTTATTTTTTCCCCACATGGTTTCTCCATTTTGGCTGCTTTTTTTTGTTGAATAAACAACAGAATTAAATCTCCTATGTGCTGTCTGTTACCTGAGGCTATATTTGTCTCATTATAGAAGTTAATGGGGACCAAATGATTGTTATTAATGCCGTGATATGTAATCCGTCAAACTGAAAGAGGGTGTATTTTTATTTTTTCTCCCTCATATATATGTATAAATAGCAATATTTAGTTTTTCATGCATACATTAACATGCTGATTTGTATAGACTAAAAACCAACTTACAAGCAAACATAAAAACTAGCATAATATAGGAACAGAGTGCATCTTCTAAAACTGCCATTATTTTATTTTGTGTCTCTCTGTAGTTCTGCAGTTTGCAGGGCAGCCGTTTGAACACTCTCCGTTGCGGATGTGTGCCCGGAATGGAGAGTATCTGACTATAGACACCTCCTGGTCCTCCTTCGTCAACCCCTGGAGCAGGAAGGTGGCATTCATCGTGGGTCGTCACAAAGTCAGAACGTAAGGAAACGCCCATAAATATCTATAATACCCTGGAAGAAAAAAAAACTGCTGATAACTTGGACACAAACCTATGCCTCCACAACACATTGAGAAGCCCTACACATGTACTCTCACAGACATGTCCATATGCACACACACACCCACCAGTCATCCGTAATGTTATCATAAACCACCCACACAAATGCGCGCTCGCTAACACATGCACTATCGTGTGCAGTTTCTCAGGCAAACATAGGCACATTAATGGGCTGAGGATTTTTCCCACAAAATGATTTCCGAACCCCCACTGTCCCTGTACTTTGGCTCATTATGTTATTCCCTGGTACCCTGGACAGCTTTACTCCATAATTAATGCTCACAATATACAGTGACTCATACAGTGACTGTTACCAACAGCCTCACTCCCTGACACACACAAAGACGACTCACCCCTTTGACTTTTTTCACACATGATTATGTAAGCAGTCTCTCCCTTTCTTTTGCCCACCCACACTGTGTGACGCAGTCTTTCCTCGCTGCCTTGCGCAACAAGCATTTACACATTTAAGTATAAATGTTGAGTCTTGTTATTCACATGAAGGTAAATAATGTTTACATAACAGTTCCTGAGGCTTCACATGCACAAACCTTGCGTTTTAGGATGTAGTTTAGCATTTTTTTCCCCTCCTTATGGACACTTGAAGCCTTTGTAGCTGAATTACAGAACTTAAAATCAGTTTATCTGAATTAAGGACAATTTATTTGTATTAATACATTTTCTTATGGTGAAGATCCATATCTGTCTATCTGTGTGCAATCTGAACATCACATACATATGTCTTACACGTATGTCTGTGTTCTGTCTTCCTCCATGTCTCCTCGCTCCTTCAGTTCTCCCCTAAATGAGGACGTGTTCACTCTTCCGAGAGCTCTGGAGGAGAGCACCCTGACTCCGGATATCGTGCAGCTCAGTGAGCAGATCCACCGGCTGCTGGTTCAGCCTGTACACAGCGGCAGCTCGCAGGGCTACGGCAGTCTGGCCAGCAACGGCTCCCATGAGCTGCAACCCAGCGCCGCCTCATCATCTGAGAGCAGTGGCACCACACGGGAAGACCCAGCTCAGCTTCACAAACCGGTCAGCACACACACACACACACACACACACCAGTAATATCGTACCCAAGTCCAACTTGAATCACAAAATTCTTGACTTGAGATTCGACTTAGACCTGAGCCTGTGACACTTGGACGTTTTTGCTATATTTTGCATGCTCTGACATAACTAGGCTACCAAAAATAATTGTTTCTTTAACGTTAAATACCATAACTCAAAACATAACAATTTATTATGGTAGCCAAAGTCTCCCTTCTCCATCCGGGACCCAGTTAAGGACTTGGACTCGACTTGAGTAGCAGCTTAGAGACTTTGGACTTGACTTGGATGTAAGGGTGAGATAACTTCGACTCAACTTAGACTTCAGAGCTGCTGACCAAAGACTCGACTTGGACTGACTACAACACTGATAGACAAACAGAAACTATACAGTCATAATGTAGATGGGTTCAAGCTATTGCAATCAGGATCACATCTAATTTTACTATCACGTTAGTCCACCTTGTAGATGTACAGTTAGAGACTATGAATAATTTTTCCTTGCACAATTTGTGTGCATTTTTCTGCTTCTTGAAACAACTTGGGTCATTTAGTTCATTTCATTGCTTTTCAAATAGCCATTAATCATCTGGTCAATCATCTGTGGTGAATCATTATTGTATATGCACGAGACCAGAATACATTGTCCTTGGAAGTGAATATTCAGACCCACAGAGAACTAGTTTTCAAAGTTTGGCCCTGTATTGACCGTGTGAGTGTTTTCTCTCTAAGCAGATGACCTTCCAGCAGATCTGTAAGGACGTTCACATGGTGAAGACGAGTGGCCAACAAGTGTTTATCGAGTCCCGCAACCGCCACCCTCCCAGGAAACATACTGCCACAGGTACACACATACATACATCATTGATAATCTGTTTGGAAAGTTTCTCATGGAAATAGTTTTTACAAGGACTGTTTTTTTCTTCTCTGAACAGGTTCTTTGCGAGCTGTAAGGGATGCTGCCCCAGATGTGGCCCCGCCCTCAAAGGATCCAGTCCTCTCTCAGCTTGTGAGGAAGGACCCACCCAGCGCATACTCTTACCAGCAAATCAACTGCCTAGATAGCATCATACGGTGAGTGCTTACAGTCAAGTTATTGGTCCTGTGATAGCTACACATCTAAAGTGTTTAAAGCAACGGGCATGGGGCTAACACAGGCTATCGCTCTTCAGTGCGGTTCATTTGGACAGGTGTGAACACAGCTATAGCACTCAAGTGCAGACCAGGGCCGCGCCCTTTCCCACATGCCCTGCAGTTGTTGTTTTTTTGTTTTTTTTAACTGGTTCATTTGAATTTGTGTAGTGTGAAACTAAATCAGACCAATAGAAAGCAAAACAAGATTATCCAAGTATCAATAATAATGTTGTGCATTGCGGATGTAGGTATCTTGAGAGCTGTAACGTCCCAAATACAGTAAAAAGGAAGTGTGGCTCCTCTTCCTCCACTTCTGATGATGATAAACAGCAAGACATTCCCAGGAATGCTAAAGGTAATTACTGATTAGCGTCTAGTGCCGGGTTTCAGACTGCGGCTTTAATGGTTCTGGCTGTAAACAGTAAAACAGAAATGTGATCACATTTGTTGACTTGGAGCGTATTTGGAGGATATTATTGTAACTCTGTGTATGTGTGTGTTTGTGTGTGCTTTAGGTCCTTCAGTGGCTCTGGTTAGTAAGAGTACACCACTGCCAGCCCTGGCGTTACACAGTAAGGCAGAGAGTGTAGCATCAGTAACGTCCCAGTGCAGTTTCAGCAGTACCATTGTCCATGTGGGAGACAAGAAACCCCCAGAGTCAGGTGAGTGTGTTTGTGTATTTCTGTCTGGCCATAATATTTTCCAACATTGTGAATACTCTTAGACTATAGGTTTATTCATAGACTGTCATTCTCTCTTTCTCTCTCTCTCAGACATTGTAATGGAGGAAGCCCCTACAACTCCTATACCTGCTCCTCCTGTCCTTCAAACCCCTGCTCCTCCCACCATTGCAGTCACCCCCTCTCTTCCTCCTCCTCCAATTCCACCCAGCCCTGCAGCTACAGCTGAGAGAGATGCGGGCAGGAGAGGAGGAGGAGCAGCAGGAGGAGGAGGAGGAGGAGGCGCAGGGAGACTGGGACTGACCAAGGAGGTGCTTTCTGCACATACTCAGCAAGAGGAGCAGAACTTCATGTGTCGGTTTAGAGACCTGAGTCAGCTGCGAGTGTTCGACCCTGCTTCAGCACTCCGACAGCATACTACTACACCACTCGCTAGAGGTACATACACACACAGAAACACAGACAAGAGGAGTTTCCACTCACTTTTTTCTTGTAAATTCTGAAAAGTTAGTGTAATAATAAAGAGAATCTCTTAAAGGTGAAACCAGTTATTTTTAAGTCCGAAAACTTTTTGTAATATTTGTGGTGCTGGTTCTCGCATCCCGCCAGCTGTCAATAAAATATCTGAAGAAACAATCAGCACAAGGAGGCGTCTCTACTTGCTTGTCAATCATGTTGCCTGTCAATTCAGAAACTTGCACTAGCATTCAAGAGTTCTAGTCTAGCGTGCATGTGTTTTGGGGGTGTGGCTTTGGATGGAACACTGGGGAGGGGGGGGCTGTGTTTGTTTAAATTTTAAATTTTATTACAGCTAACTTCTGCAAACAATTTCAGACTATACCTTTAAGAATATTTGCAGCTGTTGATCGAAACCCACAGTTATTTGCCATTTCTTTTACCGTTCTAGAAATTTGCCTACAAATTCCCTCTCTCTCTCTGTCTCAGGTGTCCGTTGTTCGCATGATTACCCCGCAATGGTCAGCAGTGGTCGTCGGCGTGGTAGAGGGGGTAAGCGGCTAAAACACCAGGAGACGTCGGAACAGGGGAGCTCTTTAGGCCAGTCAGGCCCAACAGGAAGCCTCTCCAAAGGCGTTCCTGCACAGGAGGCAGCTCCTAACTCCTCCTTCCCTCTGGCTACCCCAACCACCTCCTCTTCCTGGCCTCCTTCAGTGGGCTCGCAGAACAGCCTGCCCTCTGTGCCCTATCCGCCAGGCATGCTGCCCCTTTACCCACTCTACCCGCCCCTCTCTCACCCAGTCACGGACCCCTCCATGCAGACCAGCCTTCGTTTTCCCATTCAGAGTCCTCAGGTGGTGCCTCCCATGGTGCCCCCAATGATGGCATTGGTACTTCCTAACTACATGTTTCCACAAATGGGCACAACAATGGCCCAGCTTGGTACTGCAGCCATGCCCCAGCCCTTCTACAACCCCAATGTTTCATTTTCCTACCCCACAGTCAGCACCGCCCCTCCAGCACCCACTCAGACAGTAGCGCCAGCCCAGAGAAACCCATCCCGCTGCAGCACGCCTCAGTCTTGCAGCCAGAGGGAGGGAGGGGTGGAGAGAGAGGGGTCGGAGTCACCCCTCTTCCAATCCCGATGCTCCTCCCCTCTGAATTTGCTTCAGCTGGAGGAGTCGCCTACCAATCGGCTCGAGGCAGTGACGGCACTAGCCTTAGGGCAACAGGCCACGCCTCCTGCAGGCGGACAAGGGGGCGGGGTTGTAGGACAGGCAGCAGCCAATCAGAGGAGTGCAGCAGCGGACTCCAAAGAGAATGAAAACGTGAGAATAATAACATTTCTTTCTTTTTTTTAAAAATACATAAAAACTGAGTGACAGTTGTATTTTCACATTATAACTACTGAGACAAAGTGTGTTGTTAGTTACAGAACACACTGTTATTCTTATCCTCCAGCCATGTAGTAAAATCTGATTTTTTAACTCGATGGAAACCATTTCTCTTCCCAGGGAGAGGCCAATGAATCAAATCAGGATGCCATGTCCTCCTCCAGTGACATGATGGACCTTCTGCTGCAGGAGGACTCGCGATCAGGCACCGGCTCAGCAGCCTCGGGCTCCGGGTCCTCAGGCACAGGGTCTTCAGGATCTGGATTAGGCTCCTCAGGGTCTGGCTCAAATGGCTGCAGCTCCTCTGGAAGTGGAACTAGTAAGTTCTTCACACTGTTCTGTTTTAACTATGGTAACCATAGGGAGGCCTTGTTATTATGTGATAGTATAACCATGGTTTGCAAATCATGGGGGCTTTTTTGGACCAAAGAAATATGTTGGGCTTTTTTCATAAGGCAGGCTACTATTTCAAATGAAGTCTCCTTTTACTGAATATTTGCATTTGCAGTATTCTCAGTGTACTAATGCTGTCCCCTGGTCTCTTGGTTCTCTTACAGGAAGCAGTCAGAGCAGTCACACGAGCAAGTACTTTGGCAGTATAGACTCATCGGAGAATGACCACTCTCGTAAGCAGACAGCAGGGGGCAGCGGAGAGGCTCAGTTCATCAAGTGCGTTCTCCAGGACCCCATCTGGCTGCTCATGGCCGACACAGACGAGAAGATCATGATGACTTATCAGCTGCCCATCAGGTTGGAAGAGAAAATCCATTTACACACTACATTAAAGTCATTGGTTGAAAGACACACATTCAGAATACAAAACCTACACAGGGTATAATATGCAGCCAAGTTAAGGCATACATTAATCCTGGTTGAATATTCAATCACACTTCATGCAAACACACTAGAAGTGGTTTGACGATGCTTAATTAGCCCATTTTACATGTGTTCGACAGAGACAGAGAGACCGTATTGAAGGAAGACCGTGTTGCATTGAGAGCCATGCAGAAGCATCAGCCTCGTTTCACTGAGGAGCAGAAGCGGGAGCTGAGTCAGGTTCACCCCTGGATCCGTACAGGACGCCTGCCACGTGCCATCAACGTATCCGTGAGTTTCCCTACACTATAATACCACACCCGTGTAATAAAGCATGTCCTGATATCTGTCCCAAGCTTTGACATCAACCGTCATCCAACCTTAATGATTGCTTGTATTGTAATTACAACAGAGATGTACTGTTTTTTTAGCTTATTAGAATTGCATGAGATACTCGTACTGAAAAAGTATCAAGGATGATTAAACAGAGTACGTTACTAATAAACCTGCTGCTGAAGTGGCTGTACATCTGTTCCTGTACAGGAAGTGAAGTGTCTCACATAGAATGCAGCGGCAACATGAGGTTCATTGTTAATGAGTTCACAGTCAAATTGCTCTGCCTTTGTGTTTTAGTCGCTACTCTTTTCCAAGGGCTTTAAACTAAAATAGTGAGCCATGTTTTGAAGTATTACACAATGATTTTTAGTGGTGAGCAAGTTGTTGTAACCGGCCTCACACGCACAAATGTCTTTTTATTTTTTTGTTCTTGTACTACATGTAGAAGCAACCAAAACGATCAAAGAAAGTGAAAAACACTGTCAGCCAAGTTAGGGCCAAACGGAAACAATCAGATCATAGAGTTTTTATTTTATAAAGCAGAGCCGAGCCATAACAGCACGCGCCATAACCAGAGAGGGGTGAATGCTGCTCATCAACAACAATAACCCTTAACAATTTCAAAAACAATAGCAGAAACAATCTTTATTTCCTTTTTTTTCTTTAATAGTTTGTGCACTAACAATATTTCCATTTTTCTTGGAAGAGTATATGCACTAAGGTTGTGAAATATTGTGGAAACAATCCGATGGATATGATGTAATCTTGTGATTGTTTAAACGTATATTATTTTATATAATAGAAGGTAAACATTTTTTTAGTTGCTGTTATTTCAATTTTTTTATTATTTTCCATTCTAAATTTCGTCAGTGTCGTCAGTACAGGTATCGCAGTGTTCAATGTGGTATCGGTATTGAGGTTACAATTTTGGTACACTACGCTAACATCATAAGCTATTGGGATAACACTAATGCTAAATTTATAGAATCTATAAAGAATAATAAAACTTTCATGAAACTTACTAATTTTACTAGTGAGTTTACTATAAATATATGAGAATTACTACAAATCATAAAAAGTCTATTGAACAAGATGAAAGACCAAGAAAAATTCAAGTTAAACAATTACATTTCTATTCTGGATTTAAAAACACCTATAGCGCTAATTAGCTCAAACCTCTGGGCCTTTTTATTAGCTATTGTATTAGCTATTATCTTGAGCTTTGATTGTACACCACATTTGTATGCATGGGATATCTTCAATATCTTCTCCTTTTCCTTTCCTGCAGGCGTGTGTGGATTGTAAGTCTCCTCCTTCAGTGCCTCCTGCTGCTCCCTTTGACGTTGAGCTCCATGAGATGGAGCTGTGCAGCGCGCTGGATGTGACAGAAGATGGCACCACCGGCGAGAAACGCACCCAGCCAGACACTGCCATGGACGAGGGAGAGGCGCAGTATCGGCGATGTGAAAAGAAGGAAGAGAAAGAAAGGGCCATAATGACGACAGGTCAGCGATCAGGAAATAGGAGCTGAGGAACAAGAAGTTACCTCATAGATGGAGGAAGAGAAAGCAGGCCATGTGACCTATATGAGCCACTGACATGACACTATTAACCAGCGACTGGTGGGACTTCATACGCACTGCTGGTGACGTCAGCAGTCATTTTTTTATGGGATTACTAAATGCACATGTCGGACGTTAAAAACATACCACTAGACAGACTTTAAATTCGGTCGTGGTTGGCCGTATTGATTGTTTTGTTTTGTTGGGGTTTTCTTTCTTTTTTTGAAAAAAAGGACTATAGCATTAATGGCCAAGCATACTGACCTTTTGGGCACAAACTTTTTTGAAAAAGATGTAAACCAGTACAGTATGTTGTGAGTGTTACCAATGACACTGTGGAGGGTGGGATTATGCTGTTGTGTGATAGGCTCTTAAACTAAAGTGATGCTCTTGTTTGTTTTTTATACAAGTAAAAAAGAAATTGTATTTATTTGTATAGCTGAATGGAGGTCAGGAGTGATTTTAAAGCTGAAAAGACTGACAGACGATGAATGTGAAACAAAAAGGCCACTTTATTGTAAGACTGTGACATCACTGCTCTGCACACTGCCCCCTGGTCACTTTGAGATAACGACCTTTTAGATGGTTTGATTTGTTAGGAGGGAAAAAATGGGTGTTTTACTTAAGATCCTTTCAGTTCTTTTCAGCTCCAGCCTTGAGAACTCACAGGACTGTATATTGTATGTAGCCTAGCGCTGACCAGCCTAGTTTGAATTATTACAATGTTACTAAAACTTAGTTGTAAGTAAATGCATATGTAGTAACATATAAAAACAGGAGTACACATATGCAGGCTTGTGCGTTCACAGGCTTTCGGTCAGTATCACTGCCTTTTGCAGATGTTTGATCTGCAGTTTACTTGTGCATTTCGACCAAATTTACACAAGCAAAATTCATAGGTTGATTTTATTTTTTTTGGAGGTGCATTCGTATTTTTATACATCATTGGGGTCGGTTCTGTCCAAAGATTTGTACTTGTATATTCTGCGATCCACAAATGGATTGCTCATTAACATATTTCTGTCGCATTGGCAACATAATTGGGGGTTGTTGTTTTTTTTTCCCCTCAAAGATTGGGCAAAACTGCCCACTAGTTGATTTTTCACCTCAATATACACGCTAAAAGGCCTTGTAGCCAGTGGCACCTCAGTAGCAGGAGTGCACGGTGCGTAGGAGAACGAGCATGGTCAGCAAAGTGGACAGCGTAGCAGGATAAGAGGGCGTCGGAAACATACACTGTGGTGCCTGTGTGGTCCCAGTTTCACTACAGTGACTCACCTTAGTTATATGTGCTTGGCAATCAGAGAAGAAAATGACAGGCTTAGTAAACACCAGTTAAAAAAAAAAAAGAGTGTAAAAAGTAAAAAAAGAGTGCTTAGGACCAGGCAGACAATCTCTTAACATTCTTCTCTTTATTTCTGTGTCAGTCTGTTTTAATCATGTTGTGCTCAGCTTCAGTGGTCCTGAGCGGTTTTTAAATATTTTTGTGAATTTCATTGTATGAAAATAAATAAATAAATAAAATCAAAACATTGTTCACCCTTTTACAGCATGGTGGCATTTCCATTGACAAAATGAAAAACTCTTATGCTGATTGTTTTTCTGTGTGTTGGATATCATTGAAAAACTTCAGAAGCAAGAAGAGGATTTATTTATTTATTTTACTTTATTTTAAATGTTGTTCTAAACCTCAGTCTCCTCTAGTTTAAGGCAAGAATGTGGCCAGAGCTTTAAAAAGGCCCTGACGTGGCCACATGGTGGTTTTTCCAGGCACAAACATTGTGGCATGAGAAACACACACAAACACACACAAACACACACACACACACAGTTGCCCTGCATTCATATTTCATTTTGGGGCAATGTATGCATAAATTTTTTTTGTAAAGAGACATATAGGGGTCAGAAAGGCAGATTTAATAAGATGCTTGCTTGTGCCAGTGGCCTTGGTGTGTGTTTTTTCTGCCCAACTCGAGCCTCAGAAGCAAAAAGAATGCATCTATGTCTGAGACAGGAGGAGTTTGGTATACAACAGGATGCCGAATTAAAAATTAACAAGGCGAATAGACTAAAAGGAACTGGATGTACAGAGAGAGAGATTAAACTATACTCACAACTTGACATAACAAATGTGCTGTTATGTGACCATGGAGAACCCCTTTTTCTATAATGTGAGTTCTTTCAGCTATTCTGAAAAAGTGAGAAACGGAGAAAGAAAGAGAAAGGGCAGGTGTCCAATAGGAAGGCAGTTAAGCACTTGGTCCTACAGTCTGTGGACTTTTGCTCCCACAAACAAACATCAGTATCACTATTTAAATATTGCATCCTTGACCATTTAACCAACATTGAAGCTAAAATACAAACACGCATCCTCCTCCTCCTCCCAAAACACACACACACACACACCATCCCTTGATTAGGTGCGTGTTTGGGTGTTACATGCATTTATCCTTCCATCATTCCAAACCAACAGCATCTGGGAGCCATTCCCAACCTTCCCTTCCCTTCACTCGCCTCTCTCTCTCTTCCCATTCACCCTGTTCTCTTCTCAATCCCCCTTTCACGTAGCCGCCCCGCTCCTTCTCCATGCCCCTACAGTCTCCTCCTGTCCTGCGTCCTTTTGCTCTGTCCTCGTCCGCTCTCCTCTAAAAGGCAGGATGAGGGGTGGCGTGTGCGTGTGGTGTGTGAGCCTCCTGGTTTTGGGGTTGCGATGGGTGCACGGACAAAGCCAAATCAACTTCACAAGGTGAGAGTGCAAGTGTGTGTTAAGTGTGAATGCATGCATTTACTTTGTGCTTGTTGGGTTGGCAGGCTACTGCAGAACTAGGCTCTGGTTTATCTTCTCATGTTCTCTGAAGAGAATGAATGGTTGTCTGTCTCACTGTTATATCTGTGGTGTTTCATCTACTGTTAGCACAGAGCTATCAGAAAGCGATCAAGTTCAGCTTAATATTGTAGAGTGAAGTGTGTATATGAAGGAGAGAGTTGGTTTTACCCTAACCTTCAGTTGCTGAGCATGCATAAGTCTGAACAGAATGTCTATTTATACCCTCATAGCATTACAACAAATATATGTGTTGTGTTATTCTGCCTTACTAAGGCAAAAGGCAATATCTGCCAAAATTGTCGAAATTGGTGTTTTTGTCCTTTCTTTTTGTTTAATGAATTAAAAATACCCATACTATTAGCCATCAAACAACCCTATATCCAATTTTCTAGCTGCTACTTATTTGGTTGGACAATAAGTAAAGTTTGAAGTCACTTTTTTTTTTCTTCTGGTTCACACTATGAGCAGTTACTGCCTTCTGCCTTAGTAAGGCAGTATATCGGTTAGTGTGGGCTGATTAAATGGCATTAAAATTATTTTCTTATTTATATTCTGCTTCCCTTGTGGGTCTCAAATAAACCTGTATGTGCTAGTCAAATATCTCCGAAAGCTTTAACAGAATTATAAGTAACAATACAAATAAATGTGTTCTATTGTGTCTAAATTGTGTTCCTATTACCATTCCTAAAAACATATGATTAAAAGTAAACCACAGTATTTTTGGTGTAATGACAAATACTTGTTTTTACTGAGGTCTAAAGTTAAAGAAAGGGAAATGACACGGCTGAAAAGAGCAATAACGGAATTGCGAGTCTTACTGAAGCCTGCTGACTAAAACTCTGCACCAGAGCTGTGCCCACATTCACAAAAGGAGAAGTTGAACTTTTCAACAGGCTCGCAGGTTGTTGTACGATCCCCAAATTATACCAAGCAACATGGTTTTGGGTAAACCGGGTTATGTGCCAAAGTTTATTTGATTGATCCCAGTTAATAATCATTAAATTCTTATTCTTACACAGATTAATGCGTATCAAAGCCAGATTCTGTTTAATGACACAACTGCCTTTGATTAACACTGAATTGGACCGTGTTTGATGTGCATCTGAAACGAAGGCTTTTTATATCTTTTGATGTATTTATGTGTGTTCGTGTCTATATTAGAGATAAGAGAGAGGAATACAAATGCTTTGAAATTCACTTTCATGAAAACAAGCACATTATTTGTTTTAATGAAGCTGTTTGCATGTTGAATTAGTTATTAAAGTGGAGTTCATTTGATTAAAAGAGCAAAAAGTGTGTGTGTGTGTGTGTGTGTGTGTGTGTGTGTGTGTGTGTGTGTTTGTGTGTGTGTGTGTGTGTGAGTGTGAGAAGTGTGGGAGAGAGAGGACACATTCTGTCAGTGGCGTGACTGACTCCATATAACCGCCAATCTTTTAAAGTGGACAGCATTAAGGGTGTGTGTGTGTGTGTGTGTGTGTGTGTGTGTGTGTGAGTGTGTGTGTGTGTGTGTGTGTGTGTGAGTGTGTGTGTTTCTCCCTCCTGTGTGTGTGTGTGTTTCTCCCTCCTGTGTGCGTGTGTGTGTTTCTCCCTCCTGTGTGTGTGTGTGTGTGTGTGTGTTTCTCCCTCCTGTGTGTGTGTGCGTGTGTGTGTTTCTCCCTCCTGTGCGTGTGTGTGTTTCTCCCTCCTGTGTGTGTGTGCGTGTGTGTGTTTCTCCCTCCTGTGTGTGTGTGCGTGTGTGTGTTTCTCCCTCCTGTGTGTGTGTGTGTGTGTTTCTCCCTCCTGTGTGTGTGTGTGTGTGTTTCTCCCTCCTGTGTGTGTGTGTGTGTGTGTGTGTACTGGTCTTAATGGCGGCCATCATCGAGCCTCTCTCTGAATTATGTTGCGTGTGATTTAATCCTAGAAAATATGCATTCCGTCTCGCATGGTAGGTGCTCAAATGACCCGTTATAAGCAGGATAAAGTGCCTTCCTTACGTTCTCTGTATCTTTATTTTTATTTATTTAGATATAATCAAGGCACGAGCAAATCTGTTCATTGTACTGGCTTGATTTAGGGACATCACTCACCTGTCTGTGTATGATGTCGGGTTACAGAAACGTGGGCTTTTAGTCCCAGAAACAATCGCGTTAGGCAATAAGGGGCTTAATGTTTTACCATTGTGTCGGGTTTTCGGGTGATGTAATACTGTATTTGTGGTATCGAATTCAAAATTATGGTATTGTGATGACCCTTAATACACGTCCTGTATTAATAAAGGTTGCGCTCGGTCACTTGGCGATCAAGATGTCAAACTATTGCATTTTATTGTGTTCTGTTTGTCGTAATTCCAGCTTTGTACGCTTATCTGAAGCTCTTGTATCAATGCAATGTTCGGATGAAACTGAGCGACTCGAGCGTCTACGCTACGTTTGGTTAAGGCATGGCCGCAAAATTCTTCCCTCTGAAAAAGTAGTGCCATGTCTCAAAGGACCAATTCCTCACGCTTCGTTTTGACTAAAGATTTCACGAAAGCGTTCCACAAAAATGTTTCGCGTAAATTCTTTCTTTTTATTTTTTTTAAACGGAAGTCAACAGCTGCCCTTAGACGTCTGTGATGAGCGAGTTTGGCGTAAACAGGTTTTCTGTTCTTGACTCGGTGCAGGGACACGGTTTGAAATTCTTGTCTGTGGTAATCGCACACACGCTACAGACTTTTATCTGATTTGCCTTTTTCTTTTTGGTGGTGTCCTGTTTTATCAGCCTGGTCACGTGAGGATTTGATGAGCTGAACCGTCAGTATGTGGACATGGCACACAATAATATGTGCTGGTTGTATGAAATGAAATCCATTTGCTGTCCTTGCGTTTTGAAAAGCCTAATTTAGTTTGGTGAATGAATATCACTGTCACAATGCAGCCGTAAACCCCAGTGAGCTTAACATGTTCCTTCATTTTGAACCTGTTCATTATAAACATGATTATGGTCCTATACGAGAACACAATATGTGTTAAGCCCAGTGAGCTTTTTGTCACGTGGCTGACATTTTTTTTAATTATCCCCCCCTTGATCTTTCTCCTCAGCTGGGGACACAGATGATCCCCCAAGAATCCCCCCAAATCCGGTCATCAACGGGAATGTGGCAATGGCAGACGGACACAACAACACAGAAGAAGACATGGAGGATGGTGAGTAAGGGTCGAGGAATGGACTCCGAAATCGGATTCTGGTATCAGCGTGTCTGTGATTAAAACTAAATACTTGTTGCTTTGGGACTTTTAAGGGACGTGTTGAGTCTGTTTTTGTCGTTGTCTCAGCCAAATACACATACACTGGGATGAAGTATATCCAGTGCAAAATACAGGGGCTATTGCTAAGACGAGCAATGTCTCAGGATCGTTTTGGTAACTGCGCATGACAACGGGAGCCAGAATAAGGATAAAAAAAATGTCAGTCATTCGAGAATTGAACCGTCCAGTGAGGCCTACTCCACTCTGACACACGCACACATTTCGAAAACGGCGTTTTTATGCTTTCAGTCCGCTTCCTGAACGTTTCCCCGTCCACAATGAAACGTGAAAACCATAGACAGCGGCATGCTGGGGCTCTGACCCATCACCATTACGTCATTTACGCCAAATTTCCTTTGTTGTTACGGCCGATGAACGCTGTCGACCTCTGACCTCCACTGGACTGCGACGATGAACGTTAAACAGGCTTCCTTGTGCACAAAAAAGCATCGAACATGAAATTAAAACACCTCGTACAGAAAATGGCATCGCAGTGAGGTTCCACCATCTTGGAATTGTGAAAAGTAGCGCGTGATATTTCTAATCTGAGCTAACGCTGTACTTAATAACGGAGAAGCCGTCTTTTCCTCCATAAGCAGGGAAAGTTTGAAAGGTTTGGAGCTCTCAAACAGGACTCGCATCCAATGCGTCTTCTGTTCTGAGACCTCCCCCTGTCTGCGATTGGTCCAAACATCACTTGGTTGCTTGGGTCACTGCACTGAGCAGCAGTTTGACTTCCTGGTCCTTTTGTTTGCGGAATATGCGGAAGGAAAAACTCGGTCATACCACCACCTCCCCCTCCTTCTTCTCTTATCCATTTTTTTTCTCCTTTGCTAAATAAACAAACACTGCAGCAAACATGTCTCTGCCGCATTCGTTCCTCTTTCACCGCCACCACTGCTCTTCTTCTTCTTCTTCTTCTTTATTGAAAAGCAGGGGCCAAAAACGAGCCAAATACTCAAAATGTGGCTCTTTCAAACCATGAACACTGATTCTAAAGCCTGATACTCGAGAATGCGATACTCCCTAAAATAGTTTTCACCAAGGTACAAAAATGATCTCGTATTTTTCCTGCAGATATCGTAAATAAAGAATAGCTATGCGAACGAGCAGACCAGTTTGCTGATGCACAGCATGATGCGTTCAGAAAGCTAATGTTGAGAATTGGACCTGGCAATGCCACGATGTCATACGGCACCTCTGAAAATCAGTCTGCGCCCCCTAGTGGTGAGGTGTCCCCTAGAAAAACGTATAACGACGACCTCCAGCTTTAGCCTGGAGTGCTATAGAGAAATTTACGGTATGCTAACTGTACAACCTAATGTCGCCATTTTCTGTACGCCAAACGTATCCGGATACACCTTTTAAAGAGCATGACATTAAAATGTGATTTTGGAAGACTTTTCACCAGCCAAATGAGGTTTTTTTTTTTTCATCGAGGTGAGCGCCTTGACTGCAGCGCTCTCCTCCGGCATTTTGTGCTAAGAGACTGTAAACGGCTCTTTGCTTCGAATTTAAACTTCTTTGTGCCACACACGGAATGATTAGTTTTAGATTTTTCTGAAGAGCGCACATTCGGCGCAGTGCATAATTTTGTTCGGTGGCCTCGTATACGAGCCTCTCGCGCGTCTTACCGTTGTCGGATGTACACCACTCGCCGTTGAATGATCTTTTCTTTTTTGCTCGTCATCTTTAGATTTATTTGTCGTTTTAGTCCTCTCTATCGGCCTCTTCACCCCTTTGATGTGCTGCCACATTTTTGGTCTAAGCTAGCTCGAGCACTAGCTACCAGCTATGTTTTTGTTGTCAAACATGAGTAGGTGGTTGACGCTGCCAGCTCGCCCTGAGGTCATTGGGTAAAAATATACAGACCCGTCAACCGTCGATCAGCCACGGCAAGTTTGGTGTCTGACGTTTGCTGCTTTAGTTTTGCACTAGAGCTACAAGGCTAATGCAGCTAACAAGTAAGGGAAGCTTGTAGCTACCAGTTTAGCATCGTGCAAACTGAATTTGTAAATCATCACACATTCGCCTCCGCCGGCTTTGTGGAGGAGTTCGGTGTCTCAAACAGACGTCATGTGGTATATGACACTGTATAACAGTTTTCTATAAATATGGACAAAACACACCAATGTACATCACACCTGGAAATAAAGCTGTGTGTGTGTGCATTATCTACACTGCTGTAGCATCACATTAATGCTATAACCATGTTTCAGCTGTCTGATGTACCGTGTTTGTGTTGCACGCAGATACAAGCTGGCGTTCCGAGGCCACCTTCCGCTTCGTGGTGGAGCGTTTCAGCCGGCTGAGCGAGTCGGTGCTCAGCCCATCGTGTTTCGTGAGGAACCTGCCGTGGAAGATCATGGTAATGCCGCGCTTCTATCCAGACAGGCCTCACCAGAAGAGCGTGGGCTTCTTCCTGCAGTGCAACGCCGAGTCCGACTCCACGTAAGTGCCCGTGTTTATCATTTCTAGCTCAGACAAAGGCGCTCTTTGTGTCCCGCAGCTGGGTTTTGTTTCGCCGACACTCGTCCCACTTCTCTTTTTGGCCTTTTGGGTATATTCATGGCGCATAAAAGCTAAACTGCAGTGCTGGTATTCTTCCTTGTTTTCTGCACGCCAAATTTGCGAACTAGATCAAATCACAACTTAGTAACTGAATGTTAAACATAACCTGGGACTGCAATTAACAATATGCACGGCCTACGCTTTCTAAATATTACCATCATATGAAAACGTGCGCTCATAATTATTCGTCTTCGTAACTGTAGGTCATGGTCATGTCACGCTCAAGCCATGCTGAAAATCATCAACTACAAGGACGACGAGAAGTCGTTCAGCCGGCGCATCAGCCACCTGTTCTTCCACAAAGAAAACGACTGGGGTTTCTCCAACTTCATGTCATGGAGTGTAAGTGTAGATGGAGTGTTGAGTTCTTCATGAACTTGGCTAGCAGTTGGTCATATAGCTGGATCTCTTCAGTGCAGATGCTTAATGATCTCGTCTTTTTTTTTCTGCCTCTTGATGATGATCGTGTGTTTTGGCCTTTTAGGATGTTACTGATCCAGAGAGGGGCTTTGTGGAGGACGACAAGGTCACATTCGAGGTTTCTGTCCAGGCCGATGCCCCTCATGGTGTAGCGTAAGTGCACTCTGCGTTAGATGTCTGTATTGTGTGTAAAATGCATTAGATTTATTTAGCTATTTGTAAAGTGCGGTTGTACTGTAAAGAAGAGTAATACTGTAAAGCAGAGCAGTACTGTAAAGCTGTTATACTGTAAAGCAGAGCAGTACTGTAAAGCGGCGTTTTACTGTAAAGCAGAGTAATACTGTAAAGCAGTTATTCTGTGCAGCGCAGTTTTACTGTAAAGAAGAGTAATACTATATAGCACAGTTTTTTTTACTGTAAAGCATAGTGAGCGTGTAAACTTTGCTTACAGATGGGATTCAAAGAAGCATACTGGGTATGTAGGATTGAAGAACCAAGGAGCTACATGCTACATGAACAGCCTACTTCAAACACTCTTCTTTACCAACCAGCTCCGGCGGGTAAGAAAGGAATCGTCCTGATGATTTGATGTCGCTGTCGCTTTTGAATTTCAATTCAATTTAGTAGCCGAGGACATTTGAATTTTAATGACCCCATAACTTCATACCGCCACGTGCATCCAAACATGAGCCGCAGCTGCACGACACGTTCGTATCGCATAAACCATGAAAGGAGAAAATCTCATTATTTTAATCATAAACCGTAATGTTTCTGATTATATAATTCATTTATTTACCCACAGTGATCTTTTTCACTGATGTTTAGCTTGATTTTACATTTCTTAGGCTACTGAGATCCATGTAAATGTTTTTAGCCTGAATCCCAAATGGCTGCTTATTCTTCTTCACTATATATGCTCACTACATAGGGTATAACATAATGGCTTTGTAGACCCTACCTAGTGCACTTTATGCCCAAAAGAACACCATTAGAACTATTGTCATAAATAAGCGTGACCCCAATTTCATTGATTTTTTTTTTTCTTTTATTTAATTATAAAATATTGCATCATTTACATGTGAAAATAAACTTATGCATTTATTCTCCGAGCCCCTTTCCTATGCCGAGCAACACGGTGGTCATCGAGCCAAAAAGTTTAGAAAACGCACGTTTCGATAGACTTGCGTTCGTGCAACATGCGACCTGAAACATTCAAACGCATAAATATGATGAAAATTTGAGTGAACATTATTCAAATTGAGAAATTTGTTCTGACAGCCCTGATTTTAAGTCTCTGGTGTGTAAAATGCTCCTCAGCGGCTCAGGTCTGTCTGAAGCCTGGTTTTTTTTTTCTGTTTGTTTTTTTGGAATGTTGTTCCCCGTAGGCGGTCTACATGATGCCCACCGAGGGCGACGACTCCTCCAAAAGCGTTCCCCTCGCTCTGCAGAGGGTCTTCTATGAACTCCAGCACAGCGATAAGCCTGTTGGGACGAAGAAACTGACCAAGTCTTTTGGGTAATGATGCCTTTTATACAGTGAATTATTACTTCTTCTTTTTTTAAATTATAATTAGCAAAAGGATTATAAAAGAAATGACCCAGTTTTCTGAAAGCTTTAGTTCTCAGACACATTGAATCACAATTATCCAAATTATGACGTCCTTTTAAAGCATTGTGCCAAGACTAGATGGTTTGCGCAAAATCTGAAGATCCAGTTGATTGTATATGAGGTTTATATATATATATATACACATATATATATATATTTGATGTCTTTTCAAACAGCATTCCTATTCCATACTGTGAATATCCGTCCCTGTGCCTTGGGTTTGTGTAGTTACACAGGTGTGTGTGTGTGTGTGTGTGTGCGCGCGCGCTCTCAGGTGGGAGACGTTGGACAGTTTCATGCAGCACGATGTCCAGGAGCTGTGCAGAGTGGTGAGTTCCACGGCCATGAGGTTTTAACCCCCCCATATGTTCTGGCTCATAACGCCGTCTCCGTGCAAACAGAACCTAAGACTTGTCTCCGTTCCAGCTTCTGGACAACGTTGAGAACAAGATGAAAGGGACTTGCGTGGAAGGCACGATCCCCAAGCTCTTCAGAGGAAAGATGGTGGTGAGTTGGCCGAGTCTTTTCCCTTTTCCTGCCCCCCTTTTCTTCTCTTTTTATGTTTATTTTTTTTATTATTCATTCGGTGGAACCGATAACCGAGTGCCGCATCGTTTCTTTTGTAGTCCTACATCCAGTGTAAGCACGTGGATTATAGGTCTGAGCGAATAGAGGATTACTACGACATCCAGCTCAGCATAAAAGGAAAGAAAAACAGTGAGTACTCCTTTTATACTGTGCAGCTTTTTTTTTCTTTTCTTTTTTTCTGATTCAGTGACATGAATGTTCTAATGTTAAGAGTTTGATACTGATTTCAAAATGATTCATTTCTCTTTATTTGTACGCGTGTGCCATTTATTTATTTTGCTGTATCGCCACTGCGTCTGTCAAACGTGCTCTATTTTGTAAGTCATGCGTTTTTGTAACCTGTATGAAGTAGACCTGTCACAATCACGACGTTTCAGCCGCCGATTGTCGGACCAAATATTGCGATGAACAAAAGAAAGTTGTTCATTTTATGCCACGTTTATAGCGCAAGTCTTATTGAACGGCAGCATTTCTTTGGTACCACGTGGTGCTGTCGCATTCGTATTTTAAATACTCGCCAGAAAGCCTCCAGATGAGCCAGTTGCTGGGCTCGACTTTCAGCGAATTTGGTGGAGTGCTGGATTTGTAGATTTTGTACATGGCTTTTTACGTTCATGATATTCGCAAATTGGGCTCTCCTTTTTCATTTGGCTTGGAACCGAAATGTAACCAAATAAAAATTTAACAGCTTCTTGAAATGAGGTGGTCGTTAGCAAAGGAGCGCAAGTTAAACTTAAAATGGTGTGCAATTCTTTAAAATTTTATTTGTATAAGGCTTTTAACAGTGTACGTTGTCACGAAGCAGCTTTACAGAAATCCGGATGTAGATCTAGAACCCTAATGAGCAAGCCAGAGATGACAGTGGCAAGGAAAAACTCCCTGAGATGACATGAGGAAGAACCCTTGAGAGGAACCAGACTCAAAAGGGAACCCA
>JAOUQW010000040.1:7036974-7051742 GCA_028565825.1 Olivaichthys viedmensis | reverse complement strand
GTGTGTGTGTGTGTGTGTGTGTGTGTGTGTGTGAGTGTGTGTGTGTGTGTGTGTGTGTGTGAGTGTGTGTGTGTGTGCGTGTGCGCGCACTCAGTGGCCCTTTCTAAAGCTCTGGAACAGAGTGCGGCTGTTCGGCTCTCAGAGGTTTGTGTGTGAATATGTGCGTGCGAGTGTGTGTTTGTGTGTGCAAGCCTGCCTTCCTAGATTGCCGCTGCTGGTGCTAACACCATGGCCACGCCGAAAGACTTTTCTGCAAATGTAAAATAAAAGATCATATCTCTCTCTCTCTCTCTCTCTCTCTCTGTAGGCCTATTTTCCTATGTGGGGGTCATTTAACGACAGATTCAGGCTTTGTGGCTAGTGAAGATTTCCCCACTCACTACAAGCCCAACTCCAAATGCACCTGGTACATCTCTGTGAGTTCCACTGCCTCATCTCTTTCAAAAGAGCAAAAAAGTAAAACAATTTTGCACTTTAGAACTTTTCCTTTGTGAAACAACAGAGAAGTAAGAGCGGAATGATATCATATATTGCTTATACATATTAATAATTTTCTGTGTATTGACACGTCTCATCTTCGACCCATGTATTCATATTATCTGACATTTATATTTAGATAGCTCATGTCCCCATGTTTTTTAAGGCAGTCATTGTTAAGCAAGATTTTGGAGAAAGCTGTCGCCCAACAGCTCTGTTCTTTTCTAAGTAGAAATAACAAGCATGATGTCTTTCAGTCTGGTTTCCGGAAGCATCATAGTACAGAATCAGTGCTGGCTAAAGTGGTCAATGACCTTCTGCTTGCCTCATATTATGGATATGTTTCTATTTTGGTATTGCTGGACTTAAGTGCGGCATGTGACACTATTGACCATGAAATTTTAATGGTCAGGCATGAAAACACGGTCGGGTTAGACAGTTCTTGCCTGGTTTAGATCTTATTTGACAGATCATTACCAGTTCGTTAGCATAAGAAGAGATTCTTTAGAGCCCATAAAAGTGCAATATGGTGTCCCACAAAGGTTCTGTTTTAGGCCCCCTATTATTCCCCCTTTATATCCAGCCCCTTGAACATTTGGAAGCAAACATAATGTAGGCTTTCAGTTCTATGCTGATGATACACATTTATATTTGTCAGTTCGGCCATATTTAGCGGTGCAGCTACGTGAAATGGAAGACTGTGTAAAAGACATAAAGGCTTGGATGAATAGAAACTTCCTTCTTCTAAATTCTGATAAAATAGAAATACTGATGTTGGGTACTAAGTCTGCCCACAATAAGGTCAGTAATTTCACCTTAGAGCTTGATGGTTATTCTGTGAAACCAGAAGCTACAGTTAAGGATCTTGGTGTAATCCTAGATGCTGGTTTATCATTTGATTCCATATGTAAGTGATATCTCTAAAACTGCTTATTATCATCTGAGAAACATAGCCAAAATCAGAAATATGATAACCCTACATGACGCTGAGAAACTAGTGCATGCTTTCATCACCTCAAGATTGGACTATTGTAACGTGTTGCTGTCTGACTGCCCTGCCGTCTCTTTAAGGAAGTTTCAGCTAGTTCAGTATGCAGCAGCCCGCGTCCTTACCAGGAAAAGTTCTCACAGTTCTATTCAAGCTGCACTGGCTGCCTATTAAGTTCCGCATAGACTACAAAGTCCTGCTTATGACGCTTAAAGCTCTAGCCTAAATGGTTTAGCTCTGGCATATGTTGCTGATCTTCTGAAGCAGTACAGCCCATACCGAGCGCTTCACTCAGCTGAGGCAAGTCTACTGTTAATCCCGATCATCACTCGCAACTTAGCCGGTGGAAGATGTTTTTCTTATCTTGCCCCTAAACTCTGGAATAGTGTTCCAGAGAACGTTAGGAACGCTGACTCTATAGGTATTTTTTTAAAATCCAGATTAAAAACATACTTGTTTAATTTAGCCTATTCTTAGCTCTTTTCATGACTTGTAGTACTTCTCATAGATTTATATTCAAATCATTAGTATTTGTACATTGTGCTTTATCATAAATACTTGGTTTTGACTTTGAAACTCAAAATAAAGATGATTCTTCTTCTTATTATTATTATTATTTCTACGTGTAACGTAGGTCACTGACTATTGTCAGTTTATCTGCTAACCCTGTAACACACTAATTTTACACACACATATGATCATCTCTCAGACCTGATGGAATCTAAACAACCCTGCCATTTTGTAATGTTGTTAAAGCCACTAAAGTATTAGCACACCAAAACACAGAACAACATTAACTCTGAGTCGTACCTACAGGTTCCAGAGGGTCAGGTGGTCATGCTCCAGTTCCGTATCTTTGACCTGGAGGCCGACCCCACCTGTCGCTATGATTACGTGGATGTGTATAATGGTCACACGTACACAGTGCAGAAGCTGGGCCGCTTCTGTGGAACTTTCCGGCCCGGGGCTCTCATCTCCACCTCTAACACCATGATGCTGGAGATGGTGTCCGACTCTGGCAGAGGAGGGCGAGGCTACCTGGCTTTCTTCAGCGGCGGAAAGCCACACATGGACGGTTGGACGGTTTTGCTCGCTGCTCTTTTGGTTTTATGTCATGCATGTTGTCATTTGTTTTTGTTTTTTTAGATTTTAGTGCAGTTTTGAACTCTACATCTTCAGATTCCTATGTTTTCAGGGCCAATATTATTGATATAGTCCAGCCATATGGAACATTTGACCCTGAAATGTTTATGATATATGCATGATACATGGATCAATGATTTAAAAAAAAGAAATTTTTTTCAACACCAAAATAAAATTAAAAAAAACACCCTGTAAAAGTTTATAATCTTTAAAAAAAAAAAAAAAAAAAGCCACAGAGATAAATTTGCCTTTTTATTGTGACTTTTAGCTTTTTTTGTTTGTTTTATGTTAAAATTGTACACTTTTAGAACTAAGGGTTTTTCAAGCGTTCTATGGATAGTTAATGGTTCTTAGCTTCCTAAAGGGGTTCTACTTGGACGGATGTTTAAAACGGCGTTGGTATTGCGTGTGGTGCAATACCAGCCTATACCGCGGGGGGGCAGTATAGTGAAGCAACGCGCCGATCGGTAGGACGACAGAAATGAAAACTCTCCGTTGGGGCGAGGAGATTGGTTTAATGGCGGCTTGATGCACCGCCTACGATGGCGCCGCTGTTTCTGCGGTTTTCTCAAGATACACATTATAATAGCCTCCTCAATTCCCGCCATCTTCACTGTTTACTTTGTGCAAAATCAGGAAGTGGGCCGGTGCTGGCCATGTTTCGGCTCTGACCTGCCCCCTAGTGGACAGAGTTTAAAATCCTCCAGCTGTGCAGAAGCGAGTATGTGATCAATGAGGCTCGCGTAGCCGGCCCTAAGGGTCCCCCCAGAGGGACCACCAAAAGATCCCTCAAGGGGTTTTATATTTACTCTTTTCTTCTCTGTTTATTGACCATTTTTGCACTGTAGAACTTGATTTCTGTCTTGATATATTAGAGTTGTTTCCTCTTACGAGACGACTGAGAACTAAGATTCCAGTGATAATGATGCCATATAATGTTTATGTATAATAATGATTTTCTATAGAAAAAAGGAAAGAGAAAAAAAAAAGAAGGCTTTCGGACACAGAAGGCTTTTACAAACTGGAGTGCAAAAATAAGAATAAAATCATTTGCGCGTACACACCCAATAAAAAGAAGAAATTGTGTGAATTAGTATAATAAGTACAAAAAGACTTCTTTTTTTTTACTCCAGCGAGCAACAAACAGTAAACCAACCAAATACATAAATAAATAAATAAATGTCTCTCTCCCTCCACACAGAGAATCAGTTCTGTGGTGGCAGGTTGACGAAGCCTCAAGGATCAGTGAAGACTCCAAACTGGCCGGACATAGATTACCCACCCGGCATCAGCTGCTCTTGGCACATCTCTGTGGAGACCAACACGGTGCGCATGTCGAGCCTCACTTCACACCTCCTTCCCTCATCTCTGCTCTCTTTCCTCATTTTTAATTGTGCCTGTGTGAAATGATTTATGAGCTTCCCTGTTGGCTTTTCCAGACGTATTAGATTTAATTTGACAAGAGGGGCCTGTAATTAGCTTATAGGTTTGTGTGAGCATGTGTATGTTTGGACGGATGTGTCTGTGCATGCGTGCATGTATGTGTGTCTGTATGTGCAATGCCTGGGACTAAGAGACTCCATTCAAAGCGTGTGTTTATGGAGCGAGAGAGCGAGAGAGATGCATAAAAAGCTGCATAAAAGACTCCTTATGCTTTCAGCTGCACCCCTTTTTGCTAATCAAAGCTGCTCAAAGCTTTACATAGAGCTACTAATTTATATAGCACAGCCACATGTAATAAGGTAAACCGTATTCAACTTTTGATCAGATGTGTGTGGTGTGCATGTGTGTGTGTACATGTGCATGTAATCATTCCCCAGGTGATTGAGGTGAAGTTTGAGAAGCTGGACCTGGAGGCAGATAAATACTGTCGCTTTGACTACGTGGCACTATTTAACGGTGGGGAGTCAGACAATTCACGCCGTATAGGCAAATACTGTGGAGACACAGTGCCAGAGTGAGTCACATTACCTTCATTTTCTCTGGGTTATTCAGTGATGCCACATAACACGAAAGGGAGAATGTTTTTGCTTGCTCTGGGTCAGTAGTGTGGTGGGAGGACTTCCACAGAATGCGTCTTCTATCTTTAGAGATCTTTCCCAGATTTCTCCCAGACTATGTCAAACATGAGCCACTTAAACTGAAAGTGCACAACTGTGCTTATGTATAAATGTGCCTTATGGTGTGTCTGGAGTAGATGCACTGTACATGCTGAGACCTGATACCAGTATTTGATTCACAGTAATATAGTATATATGAATAATGAAGTCTATATAAAAATATATTATATCAAAAATATATACAAATATGAAAAATAGATCTTCAAAGGATTACTCCAGCATTTTCCAACCTAATCTCTGTCCACCCCATCTGTAGCGTCGATGCAATTAGAGAATGCTGAAAATTTGTTTACTCAAAACTCACTTATAATAGAAGACTAAGGGCAGTTATTGGAGCAGTCAATAAACATTTGAAAAAATGCAAATATATAACCTGAATTAAAAACTATAACCATTACACTCTAACAATAAAGGTCTTGGGATGAGACAGACATGAGAAAATGTCTTACCAAAGTTGTCCTTATGTAATTTTATCAAACTTTCCAACACTGCCGCACAACAGTAAAAAGTCATTCCAGTTACTTTTGCCCTCCCGAAGGTTGCAGGATCAGGCGGAAATTAAGGCACTTCCATGTTTACATATCTATGTTGGTAACGCATAACCACAAGTTCCTCCCTCTGAAAAAGTAGTCCCACCTCCAAAAAAAACCACATTACACAGATTTAGAGCTTAATGTACAAATACCTTTAACTGAAGAATTCATAAAAACGTTCTACACAAATTACGTGTTTCCGCATAAACGTTTATTGACTGCTTCAACAACTGCCATTAGTCCTCCATTATAAGTGAGTTTTGAGAATTCTTGGCCATAGTAATGCCCGTGCCATGCGGTACAGATGCAGTACAGATCAAGAAAAAATGTTGGAGTTTTCCTTTAAAAAGCTGAACACATCATATCCCATAATTTCTCTCTGCCACAGGCCGATCGTGACCAGAGGGAATGAGCTATTGGTGCAGTTTGTGTCAGACCTGAGTGTGACAGGAGCAGGTTTCATGGCACACTATAACAGCATCCCACGTGGCTCTCGAAGCCCAACAGCGACCCTGGACACTGTGAGTGGACGTAGAGTGGACTCTGACTCTGTTAACGCCATTCCTAGACCAGCTGGACCTAAACCTAGGACTACATCTAAACCCATGCCTACAACAAAGCCCAGGCCTACACCTAAACCTAAAACAGCTGTTAAACCTAAAGCAACGCTGAAACCTTTATTGAGGCCACAGAAGCCTAAGCCTGCCAGACCAACTCCCAAATCAGTCAGGCCTACGAGTAAGCCTAAACCAGCAAGACCCACACCTAAACCCAAGGCTTCGCAAAAACCTGCCATTAGAGTTACTCCAAAACCAGCACTGAAGCCTAAGGCTAAACCAACTCCAAAGCCTAAGGCTAAACCAACTCCAAAGCCTAAGGCTAAACCAACTGCAAAGCCTAAGGCTAAACCAAAAATTAAGCCTGGCATTAGGCCTACAGCCAAACCAGGCACTAAGTCAGCAAAACCTACGCCTGCATCTAAAGCCAAGCCTAAGCCTGGTGTAAAAGTTACCCCGAAACCAAAGACCAAACCTGCCACCAACACAAGCACCAAGACCACGCCAACAGGAAACAGGAAACGTGAGTAGATCTGAGGATGATCATTTCTTCTCAGAATGTGTGTTTGTATGTGACAATCTCATCCATCTCTATTCTCCACACAGCAGTAGATGACCCACAGTGTGCACAGCCATGTAAGAGGACAGGCACTCTTCTGACCAGCTTCTGTCCCAGCCACTTTGGTAAAGTCCTCCTCTTTGACCCCTTACTTTCAATCGTTTTCACTGTTTGGTCATAAAAAGGATCATTCTTGACTGTATAGGAGTTTTGATTAATTTACCCCTTAAACCTTCTTCACTCTTGTAACTACACACCTTTCCTCTCACTTTCACTGTATTTACTGTATAATTAATAGTAGTTACTGAATAATATGCTTTAAGATGAATAACTGAATAATAAGCTGGGACTTTATAGGCTTAAGGTTCATTTTCAATGTGACAGCCTAAAATGTTGCCATTCAGCTATTAACTACAAAGCTGGGTAATAGAATGCTATACACACCTGTCAATACAAATACATATACATTGTACAGAGAAAATATGCAAAATTGCAAAAGGGTTCTTGCTCTTTCTTTGTGGAAAAACCCCAGACGATTTTCAGACTTTTTCCAGATTGCTTTGTTAAATCATTAACTGTATCACGAAATGTGATGCATTAGGGAGGAGCATCCTAATGAATGTCTAAAAGTCTGAAATTGAATGCCTTTAAATTCCATACTTTTATGGACTTTCCAGACCTGCGCAAGATTGCTGTGCAAAATATGCAATTATTTTGTGTCTAGAAACGAATTGCATAAAATAATGATATTCTCCTTGCTCTTTTCTTTCTCTCCCAGTGCTGACAGGGAAGGTGACTTCTGTGACCCCCGGCTCCCGTGGCAGTGTTGAGGTGGATGTGTACATTATGAAGACCTATAAGACAGGCAGACTTAACATCACTAAGAGAGGCCCCATTATATCTGTGACTCTTACCGTTCCGTGCGCGAAATGCCCTGTGCTGCGTAAAGGTACACTCTACTGATAGTTCACAGCATGCCTATAAAAATTTTATCCAGGTGAAGACATACGGTATATCTATCTAATTTCAACAGAACAAAGAAATGTAATTATTTTCGTTCACATAAAACCCTGTTGTGATATGTAGGTTTAATTGCGTAATTCTTCACTGTCTCAGGAATAAACTACGTGCTGATGGGCCAGGTAAATGAAGAAGGACGTGGAATTCTGAACCCTTCCAGCTTTGTCCTCCTCCATAAGAAGGTGCACGATAAGGCGCTGGCCATTCTCACAAAGAAAGCGTGCTGACCTCAACTCAGCTCCACCAATCACAATGTTGGAAACTAGTATTAATTAGCCTACAGTGTGAAAGTCATGGTTTCTAAGGCAAGAGATGAAGAAACAGTCATAAAACTTAATACTGAACATAAACAAATCACTTCTAATTTACTAGTTTTTACAAGATTGTCATGAATCCTGTTGCCACTACTACAAATGAAGTGGGTATTTACCTTTAAAATATAATCCACCTCAACATGGAATTTAGTCCATGGAATACAGAAACCATAAGCTTTTTCTACTATCTCTAAGATCCATACACATTAAGTACAAATCTGAAGAGCAGATTTGAGTCACACTGCAAAATGTTGTCAAGTACTTTTTCTGCTAGACAGATCCTAATACAAAACATTGTATTTTTGTATTTTTAAATTATAAAACTTCTGTGATTAAAGGATTTTAACTACATTTCTGAGTATTGCTCATTCACAAAAATCAACAATAACGACGCCTGATGTAAACTCTGCTGCATGTGAAAAAGACGGCGCTTCAGCGGTGGTGCTTAATTATCAATAAAATCATTTTATAACTTATATAATTTTCTTTTACTCATCAATACATGAATTAACCAGAGTGTACCTAAACTTTCTAGTCTAGAGTATCAACCTTAAGAATGTCTGTCTTTAAGCCTAGCTTACTGTCTCCCTCTAGCTGCAATGGGAGCACCATGCTACCATGTCCAGTGCTGGAATAATGTCAAAAAGATAGGTAATGGAAAATGAATCTCCTCATCGCGTACCCTCATTCATTCAGGATTAGTCGCTCTCCTTTCCCACACCCCTGTCTATTTTTGCCTTTCTAGAATCATTTTACTGTACCGTAACGTTCAGTAGTGTCATGTTACTGTGAGAAAGACAGAGAGAGAGAGAGATGGGGTGTGGGAGGTTGTTCGTACATAATGCTGAGTCTTCCAGCTGTTCCTGTAGCTCAGCCGAACTGAACTGCCTACACACACACACACACACATATATACGTATATATATATATATATATATTCACTAATGCGAAAATACGCAAACATGCACCTGCTCAATGAAAAATTGCCCACAGACAAAACAATATGAGGCTAATTCCATCTTGTCTTTGTGTAGAGAACATTTGTAAACATTTGAATTATTCAAAATGCCCTTGACTTGCTGTAGTTGTGGCTACTCGTGGAGTCTACGTTCTCAAAACAAATTGTATTTGCACAGTATCACACACAAACACGTTCATTAAAGAGCCAATAGACTTTGTTGATCCAGCAAGTATTCAATTTATTAATTCCTAGTTATAATCTCTTACAGTGAAAAGGAAAAATACTCTACTCATACAATTATATTAATTCTTAATCTAAAGTTGAATATAACTATATCTCAGTCATTAAGATGTAACTATAATGATCTACATATGTAAATCATAAATAAGACTGAATCAAAAATCAGTCACAGAGCATAGCATGTCCAGGGACTTCAGATCACAATCCTGCCTTTTTGTTTAACCCTGAGAGCTAGAACTCGTCGAGTCCAGTGGTTCTGAAATGGCGTCTGTCAGGTCTAATTGCTTTCCAGCAGATACCATAAAAAAATAACCATTACGCACTTAAAATTGTCTAATGTACGTTCTATGTTCTCTAAAGAGAACAGGTAGTATTCCTTCATTGTGCCCCTTCTGAGTACTGTATTATGTCCTTTATGATTTACATTAGTACAGAATTGGTACAGACATAACAACACTAATTCTATTCTGTCTCAGTTACATTTGCATTATTTTCACATATTCTAGGAGTGAGGTCTATGTCATATTACAAAGATAGCAGAACGAGGGCAAAGACATTGCTCCAACAATGAAGATGTTTGCACATGCACTCAAAAAGGCATTGGACCCTTAATCATGTTCTGCACAACTATATTACATAAAATAGCTACGTATATTACTGTGGAAAAGTATCAAGTATCCTCTTGGAAAGTCAGCAGAATAGCATGCCTGGGTCACTGGAGCCTATTCACAAAGCTGAGGCTCAGTGATACATGACAGATTCGTGTTCAGCTTGCCATGTCATTTCCTCATACTACAGCCATACCATAGTCAAAGATCCACGATGAAAACCATTTTGTATTTAATGCATGGAGTTTGTGTAATATGACACCCTAAAACACAAACAAATACAATCCCATCAATACGTATGGTATGACCTGAACTAGGAGGATATGAAATGTCTACTGAAACAGGTCAGGCGGTTACATAATGTTATGTAATATACATAGAAACCCCCCCCCCCCCCCCATTTGTTAGCATTCAGTCTTTCCGCATCGACTATGTACGTGTACGGCATCAATTCTATTGCTCTTTCTTATGAAAATAAGTACAAGACAGTAGAGACAAAATATTCTATTGCACAATAGAAATGCCTCATTCACCACTGACTCAAACCTATGTAAAGTCATAAGGTAATGAAACAAATATAGCAGGCACATTCAAAATTGAGACTTGCAGACACTGCTAACTTGCAGTCTATTTTCAAAATGAGTAGTCTTTTAAACCATGCAAGTGTACTCATAGTAACAGTTACCGGCAAGACTTCTCACCACAGTCTGCCATAAAGCTATTATTGATGTTTTAGCCATGCATAACATAGCATTAGATTACATCAGACTGTTAATGACAGATTCATGACAGCTCCATGACTGAATGCTCAGTAACATCTTATCCAGTAACTGTGAACCTATTGGGAAAAGATGATTTGCACCGAAGCCTGCATTCAGGAAGCATTTCAGTTTAGGAGTCTTTTTATCCCCTCCACATACATGTACTGACACAGACAAGCATGTAACAAGGAAATCTAATCTTATATCTGCGCTCTTGCCCTGGAATTCTCACTGTACACAGGCCGAAACAAGTCTAGTGCTGAAATCGAACAACAAAAGCACTTAGTTGCCACAGTGGATCTCATACCACCACAGGAAGGTTCAAGTAATATTCAGAACCAGCTGCTACAGGTAAGTGATGGAAAGAAGGGCACAGGTAGAACTAGGGAGACTGTTGTCTACAAAGGAGTAAAGTAACATTAATGATAGATTCATAATTAAGTAATTAACCGGCAAAACACTTTTAAATGAATTACTGAAATGCCCTTTATTGCACCACTTCCTGAAAGCATCTGGTTAGAGTGCAAATTCAACTCACCAGTGGGAAACCCTGCTAAAATCATGTTGATATGTCTAATAAATGATGTTATGGCTTCTTTTTCTTCTTCTTTATCCGACAATGAACTTACAATCAAGATCCATGCATAGGTTGCAGTATTATTTATATAGAGAGATTTTATCTTGATAGTATCTGGTAGTCTATAATTCTTAATAATAGCTCAAGTAGAACTTATAACCTTATTCAGCTCTCGGTTTTTGTTGCAGAGAGATCGGGTTGATGTAATGTTGCTTAAAACATGGGGTAAAAAAAGTGTGCACAGTTTGAGTATATTATGCATCAACAGTGAAACCACTGCCCTCTCATTTCCTCTATAAGTGGGGAGGAAGTGGGTATGTATGTGTGTGAGTGTGTGTGTGTGTGTATGTGAGTGTGTAATGTCCCCCCAGGAGACTCAGAAAGCCTTACATGCTTGTTTGTGCTAGTGAAACCCCATAGGATGGAATTATCTGCTGATTCTTGAACGCTCTGTAAGTACTACCGTGGTAACCCTAAGGAACAAAAATAGCCACGTCAACCCCATATCAATATCAAATAATGCCTTGTGGCCTCGACTGTAGCATCCCAGACTGATAAATGGTAAGAGTGAAATAATTAATCTTGTCCTATGTGATTAAATAATGGCCATTGTCAGCAATAATGTCACCAATAATCCTGTCAACCCAGGTATATTGGAGTCTCTGGCTTGGCTCTTCTCAGTGTGCCTTCAGGCATTTCTGCTCAGGAGCATAAATCTGGTAAGCACACCACCCAAACCAGACAATAACAGAGGCTATACACCCCTGTAGCAGCATCATCAGCCCAAAGGTGGAGCAGATAGTCGGGCCAGGGAGCCGGGGAGGTGTAGTGGGTGCTATGACCAGAGATGGGTGGAGCAGCAGGGCTCGGATCTCTACCTTGATCATTTGGAGCTCATCAAGGATGGAGAGGAAGGTGCAGCAGTGAAACCACTGGTGACTGTGCCCCCAGATATCAAACTTTCCTGGAGACAAGCGCTCTGGGATCTTGCTAATGTTAAAGACCGCCGACACCACCAGCCAGAAGCAGTGGCGATAGAAGAAGGTGGCCATTGTGGAAGATGGATAAGATGAGGGCGTCAGAGAGGAGGGAGGATATGGGGATGGGCTGAGGAGCCGGTAGAAGACTGGCGTGGAAGAAATGAAGAAGGGCAGGAGGAAAACAAGGGTGCGGACAAAATAGCGGTACTTCCTCCACCGCTGCCTGGTATTGCAACAGGTTATCACACAGATGATGGCCACCAGACAGGAGCAGGGGATGTACAAGGTATCAAAGAATGGGTAGAAATGCAGGAGAGAGAAGAAGGAGGAAGAGGGAGCTGACAAAGGCTCCTCTCCCCTCTCTGACTGTGTCTCAGATGCATTCTGCGTCCCAACCCCAATCTTTAGTATCCCCGCCTGTGGGTGAATGTAGTAATAGTAAGCCAATGAAGAACCAACAGTGTACGCACTGATCGTTCCATAGTCCACAAAAAAGCAGATCTCTCTGATGATAAGTGACATGGAGTTGAGAAGGTGAGCCATACTGCTGGCCAGCAACAGGTAGAAAACTCCAAAGAAATAGTTCCAGGCTGGGTAGAAAAATGGCTCCCCAGAGGACGGGGCTCCTTCCCACTCGAATATCTCCATAAAGTGAAAGGTGAAGATAAAGATCGGGAGGAAGTGAGTCCAGAAATTTCCGGTCTCGTTGGTTGGGCGGAATGCAGAGACCAGGCACTGTAGGAGGCTGTAGTCAGGGAACCGGTAACCCGACAGAATGAAGTTCTCCGTCACTCTAGGTGGGACATCAGTGTAACGAAGGAGAGGTAGCGACCACATGATTGAATATCGTACTTAGGACTAATCCGTTCACTGGCTCAATACAGCAGTTTGTTTCTTGTTCTTGTCCGCTGATATCTTGTTCATCGTGTTCCTTTGCAAGGACTGATTTCCAAAAGTGTATCAAGATGATGAAGTCCCATTGACCAAATTGTTTTACAGTAAGGTTATTTAAACTTGACGACGAGCACTGATTCATTCAGATAAAAACGAGATTATATACTAAAAGTGCAGATTTTAGTCCACAATCATGCCGACATGTAGGAGATTGCCATGTATTTAATGTCCTTCAAGCATGCAGCAAAATTATAATCTGACTTTGTATGTTCAGATTAGGATATAGCCGGCAGAAAATTCCTGTGCCTCAATAAAAGGTGCGAATCCCCACAGCATGCAGAGAAACTCGGTCTGGAACAGGACTCTTTGCTGCTGTTTCCCCAAGACTGATCTTTGAGGACTAGAAGCAGCAAGTCGTCGGAGGTCTGATTGTCGGAACCAAAAACGAGGTTAAGGTTTTTATCTCCTCGGAGCAGATGGGTTCTTATTAGTGTTGAGTTGACTGTGCCCTGGCCTGGGGATTTTCAGTCACATGAGCACTGTGTCGGTCCGTGAAAAAAACGAGCAGCAAGAAGCCGGTGGTCCCGGTGGTCCCGGTCTCCCGTGCAATGTGCTCCTCATGGCCTCACCGTATCTCTCCTACAGAAGCTCCGTCTGAAATCCAGGTCATGCGGGGATGTGCCCCGGCCAGCTGCACTCCCGGACCGTCTTTTATTCATTATCCGCTGTGCATAATTCATGGCCTGGCATCGTCTTTTTTTCACAGTTCCGGCGAATGCACTGTCACAGCAGCCAATGGCGTGGAGAAAGCGGTCAGATCGCGGCGGGCTTCTTTTTTTTATTTATTTATTATAACGCAATTGCAGCGCGCGCACATACACAGACATCCGAGGCATGCGCGTTCACGCGCGTTCATGCGCGTTCACGCTCCCCTTATCCCCATTTGTGCTCAATCCCCGTCCAGCGTCCGTTCTGCTTGATCGGGCATACCGTCATGCAGCGTAGCTTAACCCCTGAACTCTTTCCTCCGGGTGAAGGCTTCATTCACAGGAACGGAAAGCGTCTGTCGGTCGACGGGCATGTCCCTCGTGCATTATAACCTCCCATCCACACGCCGTCCTTGAACTGAATTCGCGCACAGAAAGAGCGGCTCGCGCCGAGCGTGAGCGGAATGCCGGCCGGCTGCTGCGCGCCATGCGCGAGCGTCGCGCTGCTCTCCTCTCCTTCCCCACGACCCGTTACTCAGGCCGTGCAGGCAAACGAGACGCTCTTCTTCTTTCTTCTTCTTCTCTCGGACACCTTACTGCTCGACAGCTCCAAGAGTTCTTCATCTACACAAACCTGCGCCTGTCTGTCTCTCTCTCTCTCTCTCTCTCTCTCTCTCTCTCCTCCGTCTCGCGCGCGGATATATTTAACGCGTCCTAATCTCCCCTTTCTTTCCCCATTGACTAAAGCTCAAACAGTTCAGTTTTTTCAAGTTAGGTAACGCGTTCGGTGTTTTAGGACTCATTCGCTCTTGTTCCTCATCCTGAGCATGAATAATGGGAACGAAAGCATGTCCGTGTACACCGGCTGGGCCACGCGCCTGAGTTGCACAGCCGCTGCATGTGGTTACGCAATCGGGCCCCACACACCGCAGAGCCAATGAGAAGCTGCGCTACATTCCCTAGAGGCGTTCTTGCTCCAAAGTCCCGGCCCATGGAGGGTCCTGGACCCTGTCCGCGTGACAGGTGGGCCTGCGCTGGGTTGTAAAACAGCCCTGCCATTAGCAAAGTCCCTGGCTGCCGCTGCTCCATTAGAAAGCTGCTCTGAGGAGTGCAAAGTGGCAACACTGCAGAATACTGGGGCATCAACTGGCCGGTGCACTCTTACACAAATTGTAATGCTTTCATTTTTTGGGGTTTTTGTTTGTTTTTGTTTAATGGTCTCATGGTCTAGATTCTTCGCATATCCCAGCACGTTGGTAAGCTGGGGTCAGAGCGCAGGGTCAGCCATGATACAGCGCTCCTGGAGCAGGGAGGGTTAAGGGCCTTGCT
>JAOUQW010000040.1:7025466-7036874 GCA_028565825.1 Olivaichthys viedmensis | reverse complement strand
TTTTAAAACAATAAAATAAAAAAAAAAAAAAAAAAAAAAAAAAAAAGGCTTAAGCTCAAAACATCACTCACTACATGTATATATATCTAAATACGTTTTGCTCATTTTCATGAAGGGTGCCAAAAAGATTCTGTCTATTTCAAAAGCTCTTTCCTCTGCGATCACTGCATGTGCAGCCACACTGCGCACATGTTCCTCCAGAGCGAGAACACTTCGGGCCGAATCCCAAATGCCTCCTCACTCCCTTATATAAGTGCGCTACATCCCTTACGCAGGCCTCTCCACCCTATGTAGTGCACGTCGACGTCAAATAGGTAACCGTTTGAGATTCAGCCAATGCGAGCTTCTCCTTCCTCTTTCCGTGGCCACGCCCCTTCGCCGCTCGCGCTGCTCCCTCCCGCGTCAGATTGACAGTTAACTCCGCGCGCGGCGCCTCCTCGGCGAACTTTATCCGAATCGCAACGACGTTGGATTTGAACGTCGCCTCCGGATAAAGACGCCGTCTTCGCGAACGCTCGTCCCCGCGCTGGAAGTAAGGCCGGAGGAAATGCGAGCGTAGGGGTGCCGTTAATGAAAGCGAAAAGGGCAGAGTGAAGGGGTTCCGCGGTGAGTTCATGGCTGCTGGGGATGGGGCGCAGCTGCCGGCGACACTAGCGGCCAGCAGGAGCGTGGAGAAAGCGCTGGAGGAGGCAGCGGCCAGCGGAGCGCTCGTGCTCTCCAACCGCAAACTCAAGGAGTTTCCCAGCACCTCCAGGAACTACGACCTGTCCGACATTACACATGCAGGTGAGTGTTCTTCAGAGTCGGAAAGAAGGCACGAAGGAGAAACGGCGGACGTGAACGGCGGGCTCGATACTGAGCTAACGTCCTTTGTTTCACCTGCTCCGCCTCTGTCGTGCGTCGTGCGAGCTAAGCAAGAAGTGCAATACGGTGAACAAGTTTCGCTAGGTCAAGGGCTTTTTGTTTTTTGCTAGCTTTCTGGTTAGCTAGGTCGTATAAGAAGCTTTAGAGATTGTGCACAAACATCTCGAGGAGCTGGAAAGAAAGAAAGGGGGGGGGGGAGAAGAAAAAAGAGCTTTACGTTGCACTGCTGTTGTTCAGGCCCAGCGTTCACACACAGTACTTGGTGGGGGGTTTATGTTTTGTCTTAATACCTATAAACCGCGTTCACTTCCCTTCCTGTTGTTGTGAAGAAGTGGAAACCTTGGGCTTTTGTTTTTTTTCCAGATAGAGCCATCTTCTTGCTGCACAGCAGAAACCCCCCACCACCACCTACACCACCTACAGTGTTGTATTCAATCTCAGTGTCCGATTAAGTCTTCCAATGCTTATCCACTTGGACTTGTATAAACATTTGTAGGTTTTAGTTCATTCAACACCTTCAGCGATTTCTTTGCACCATTACACACCACTTTGGGAGTGGGTCCACTAATAAACTCTGATGGCTTTATTTCTGATGTCAGGTATTTAGACCCCTGTGCTGTCGGTGTTGTCGACACTGAATGACAACAGCTTTCCTTTGAAACACGCGAGATTGTTGAAATGGAGCTTGGTGCCTTCTAACCGACACGCAGCATGATGCCGAGCACGCACAGCCATCTGCTCCACATGCGTAGGCCTGCGCTGAAAGAGGAAGTGGTTGGGCAAGGGCGCAAATTCTAACCATTTCAGTACGTTCATGTGTCGTTTGGGTTGGAGAGTATAAAAGCATTCGAATTGTAAAGTGCATCTCCCAGTTTCAGGGATCATGTCTCGTCTATATTCGCTCGTTCCTGTGGGCCTGTCATGCACGTGCTTCCTCCTAATGGAAGGTCTCGCCCCCGCTCTGAATAATGCACAAGATGTAAAAGCCTAGTACACACATACACACACCTTTTTGCAATACAGTATGACTCATGGAATATGCGATGCCCTGCCTTGGCGGCTGATTTTTTGTTGTTGTTGAGCTTGTCTCCAGACGGTGACTAGGTGGACTAGTTCGTGAAGCAAGGTTCAACTTGTCAGGTGCCATTAGTCTTAGAGCCAGCCATGTTAAATGTTTAACTGTGTGTTATTTGTATTTTTTTAGTGTGTCTCTAGAGACAGCCTGAACATTGCTGCTGAGATTACCAGGTTGCTGTGGCAACACCACCCACGATCAGGATCAGTAAGCCCGTTCCGGACACGTTCGGCTCAAACTTGCAGCAACGCAACACTGGGGGGGGGGTAGACTAATCAGAGCCCAGTTTCCCAACTTCAGCATCTCATTAGGTCAACGTATTTGATCGATTCAGGGCGCTTTCTCACCCATTAGTTCTTTCGCCTCGTCCAAATAACAGTGAAATAGATGCCTGAGGGAGGTTCGGGAAGGGGCCGGGATGGAAACGTACTTGCAAAAGTCTTTTACTTATTGGTCGGAAATACAGCGACAGCAAACAAACCTTTTGCAAGAGTTTCTAGAAATCACGGAAATCAATCGAGCACAGAGAACACAGAGCTTGGGCTAAATAGTAAACAAATAATTACAAATAAATGAGTATGAGTGTTTTTTGGGGTATTGTATTCAGAATTTGTTTTTGGTTTTTTCCTTGGCCCAGATATTGAGAATACGTTGCACTTCTTCACCACTCCAACTTTGTTCTCTGACTTGCATGTCAAAAAATGCTGCCCTCAGCCCATGCACTAGGTCTTGGACCAGCTGATTCGGTCTGCATTCGAGTGTGATTGCTGTGTTTACACCAGTCCAGCCAAACCTACACGAGGCGCTAAACGCACCAGGGTTCAATTCAAACGGACTAAATACTTCATATGTAAAAAGAGCTCGTGCTTATTCCTCCCGTTTAGATGCGCTGCTCCATATGACGCCCTCCTCTGTGGGTTAATGATCAGTTAACGACTCGTCATGTGAACTTGTGCGATCCCTCAGGTTGAAATTAATCGCTAGGTTTCTGCTGGGCTTTATAAAGGTGATTATTAGATGGGTACAATCCTGGTTTCCAGTAGACATGCCTTGGTGCGGTGTTTTCCATCCCAGTCCTTAGGGACCCCCCAGACAGTCCACGTTTTTGCTCACTCCCAGCCCCCTAGATACCTGAACCAATTCATAATGGACACTAAATGCTGTTTTCAGGAAAGAGCAAAAATATGGACTCTGGGGGGGCTCTGAGGACTTGGTGGGTTTTTTCTTTGCTTTCCCAGCCTGGCTTTGTCCCTTCCTAGATGTAACATGAAGCCTGGCACTGCAATTAGTATATGATCAGGCACTGTAAAACTAGTGAACGTGTCAGTTTAAGGGCTAGGCAGTAAGCTTCGCTTAATTGACACTGTGACAATTGAGGGCCTTGTGCAGACCGACTGAAGCCTGCAGGCCCACGTGTCTCGCAGCATATGGGTGCAAGGAGAATGGGGCCTGGTTTTTGTTTTTTTACTGAATATGTATGCACGCACTGACACACACACACGCTCCCCTTCTCTCTTGAAGATTGCTCTGCAATAAGGACTAGCTTCCCCCCTCAGGAAGGTCAGAGGTTCAAACGTATGTGTATGTGTGTGCTGAAGAACAAAGCTTGGTTTCATAAGATTGAATCCCTCAACAGATCCTCCTGTCCAAGCCCAGAACCTGGCTGCTACTGGACATCAATAATAAAGCCACTGTTGATTTTTGCTTGCAGCAGCAATATGTGCTAGCGTAGCAGGTCATAACCGGATCTGAGACAGGAGAGCTTTCTAGATGAACAATGGAGGAATTGGAGAGCAGGACTGAAACAGGATAAAAATGAATAAGTACATCTTTGAGAGAGTAATGGTAAAAGAACGAGAAGGTAAGTGAATGCAATAGTCACTAGATGAGACCTGAGAGTTAGGCCAGAGACAGGGAATTGGATAAAAACAAAGGTCGATAAATATTTGTCTGTTTGCCGACCACGCCTGGAGCATGAGTATACAGCCCACAACAGAGTCTCTCATTCAGGGGAAGTATTTGATAACGAGAGAGAATGTGAGTGAGCCAGAGAGACACACACACACACTCCATACCACAACTAAGCTCAGCAGCAGCTGATGGAGGGGATAGCAGGGAGAGGGTTATAATGAAATGGACTGGTGGGCTGCTACTATTGTTATGTTCTCTCTACCCCCTCCTCGACTGGAGGCGCATTCACTCTCTCTCGCTCTCTCCCGTGCATTGTCTGGGTCCTGCTTTTAATCTATCCCTCTCACTTTCCCTGGCCATTAATCACAGCGTCTCTTCACTGTAGTCATTTTTCAGTAAATTAATCTCTCTCCCTTTCTCTCGCCTTCATGTCCTCTTTTTCTCTTTATAGTTCTGGTTGTTTTTGCTAAACGCGTTCACGTGTACAATTATGGTCTGGTACCTTCTCAGCTAAAGGTGCTCAGTAAAACCTCTACCAAATCAGTTTTTTTTTTTTAAATGCCCACATTGATCTTGGTTAGCTATTAGATGTGATGATGATGTGTATGATGATTGGAGATGCAGGTGTGAAAACTACATTCATTCATTTGACAGACGCTTTTTTTCCAAAGCAACTTGCCTAGAATTTACACCGTAAGCAGCATGTCTGCATAGCACACGCAACCTTTAATCCAATCCATACTGCTTGCGACTTGGTTGTGTTCCGTTAGCGCTTCATTTTTATCAAGAAAACTAATGCTCATACATACAGCAGTGGTAATTAAACTTGCGGATTAGAGGCAGTCAAAGTTGGGCCAGCTGCAATTACAGCATTAGTTCATTTGGTAACTGCTTTATCCTGGTCAGGGTTGAGGTGGATCCTGAGCCTATCCAGGGAACACTGGGCGCAAGGCAGGAACACATCCTTGATGGGACGCCCTTCCATTGCCGGGCATTACACTCATTCACACCTAGAGGCAATTACGAGTAGCCAATCCACCTACCAGTGTGTTTTTGTGAGTTGGGAGAAAAGTGGAGTACTCGGCAGAACGTAAATAGAACATGCAAAACGCCTCACAGATAGTAATCGGAGCTCAGGATCGATCCCCGGACTCTGGAGCTGTGAGGCAGCGACACTACCTGCTGCGTCACCGTGCCGATATTGTAATTACAACACCGTTCACTTAAAACCGTGACCGTTTGCATTTATTCCGATTCCCCATGTACAACCACTTACAGGCCACACAATCAGAACCTTGTTGTAGGTTTCAGATTTTAAGTAAAGTTCACAGGGTGAAGAATGCACTTAATGCACACAATTTAAAAATAAATAAATAGGTACAGTGCATAAAAAACACGCTTGATGGAATTGCATTTTGATGCACGAGTCACACGCCCTTACAGAGCTGGTGTGGATTAAAACGTTGGTCAAAATGAAAGCGCTTCAGAAACGCTTTCGGTTGGAACTGGCCATTAGAAGTGAGACAAGTACAAGCCAAGCATACAGCTATGACACAGCGTGAGTCTAGTTTTAATATTAGTATTTCTTTTTTTGTGGTAGTGGTCATAATGTGGGCACACTGCATCGTTTTAGAAAATTCTGTTGTAAAAGACGGTCTTCTCTATTATTATAGTTGTTTTTTTTAAACGTGCAAACGTGACATAAATAGCAGGTTTTTGGTGGAACATTAGGCTGAGACTTCAAGCACTTACTTCACATCAATCTTTGAAATGGCAAACTACTTGTCCATTAGAGGCTGAGGCCTTTACCAGGGAGTGGAGAGAGTAAGTGATTAGCTTGTGCTGCCTGTTCCCCCTAGGCTTTCTGACGCCATTCTTCTACTTGAACATGTAATGATTTGTTTGGTTAACTTAGGAACCAAAAGCAACCAAAACTGAGGTTATTTTTTTCCTGCTTTGTGTGTGGGGGTCTGTGTTCTTTTAACATGCATGTAAACCTGCAGTGCACATATGTGCAAAGTGTCAGCTGTCTGTGGCTGCACCAGCTGCGTGCGAGTGGATGGGGGTATGTGTGTTTGAGACACGCAGAGTTGCGCAGTGTGTTCTGCTGCTTCCCCTCACAGTTGCATTTCCTTTACACTGCTGCCGGATGTGGGCTCTCCCTCTACAGCTTCTGCTTTTTGTCTAGTACTCCCTTCTATCTCTCTCTCGCTATCTCTCTCGTCTCAATTCCAGTTTCGAGATATAGACTTGCTATATACTTAGAGAGATAGTATAATCCTGCCTTTAGAGCTGTAATAGCACGTCAACCAAAGTACATTAGCTCTTCTTAGCTGTTCATGTCACACAACCCGGTGTCACCTTTTCTACCATTGTAAACAATTCTGCATACATCTGCTTATAGTCATGACCAGTACACTGCAGTACACTCCTCTTACTGTGCATCAGTAAAACTCTGGGACTAATGGGTTAATAATAATGACCTTGCTGGAATTTGTTTAAAGGAAACAAATCCATGGTGTTACTTTCTTTACAAATGTGATCTGAAAAACCTATGACAACTTTCAATTCCTCCAAAAATCGATACTCGTACCGACTAGGGTCTTTTAAAGACGACTGCCTTGTATGTTAAAGTTTAGTTATTTTGCTACTGCAGGGTTTTTTTTTTTCCATGGTGATGGTGTTTGTGTAAACAAGACAATTACAGGGTGGGTTTTTTTATTATTTTTTATAACCTGTAAACTTCTGCCTTTTAGCAGCCTACTTCCTCTAGAAATAATTTGCCTACATACCACACAAATGGTTGGACAATCACAGTGGCAAAGTTTAGTTGGTTGTTGATGGAGGACTAGTGGGCGTCCTGAATGATGTGTTCTTCAGAAATTGCTGTCTCTCGCTAATAAGCAACATTGCCCGGACATGCAGTAGCATTATTTACACTGGGTTGATTGAACTTGAATGTTTAAAACACTCCATCAGAAATATAAAGTCATCTGTGTCAGAAATTCTTAACAAGCCTTCTCTGCTGAACCGGTCATGCATTCAGAGGAAGAGTGATAATCTAGAAGTACCTCTCATATGACCGTATAATATTAATTACATCCGGGACGACTGAGTGACAACACAGTGATGCTCGAGTATTACATGCATTGGTTGTAGAGGATGGCCATGTGTAGTGGTCCACAAGAGTGAGCTGGTAGATTAGGGCTGGGAACACTTATTGATTATCAATCATTTAGAAAACAGACATAAAATTCATAGGTAAAGCCAGTCCGATGGTAGATATTGTAGAGCTGGTTTTCAGATTTATTTTTTATTTTTTTAAGCTAGAGCTCGGAGATTATGAAGGAAAAATTGTTGTGATAAATATTTTAGCAAAATTCCTCGACAATTTTGTGACGACAATTACATTTACATTCCATACAGTTGAGGTGAGTAGGTGAGGGTTAAGGGTCTTGCTGAAGGGCTCAACAGTAGTACCTTGGCATTTGCTGGGTTTTGAACTGTCAACCTGAGCCACCACTGCCCTTGAATTAGGAAGAATTTAGGGCTGGCCCGAACAGCTTTTTACAGGCTTTGAATACTTGTTGGTTTTCAAAACCACGTTTAAAAAACAATAATACTTACCTTGCATCATTAACCATAATTTTAACCATGTTCGTTACTGCAGTTCAAAATCTATTCAGTAGGCAGCAACGATGTATTAATAATAATAAGCTGAGATGCTGCGTCCGACAGCGCTATATATAAGCTGCTCGTACTGCAGATTTTGCACTGAGCATTTTTCCTGTCATCCGATAATTTAAAGTGCGATTCTTTTTAAAGAAAATTGATCTGATGGTCGGTACAGTATATTTGCATGTTATATTTCCTCGACCAACACAAGAAAGCACAGAAATGAATGCTTCGCGCCCAGCGTACTTGACGCCGGTATAAAATGAACAGGGAATTTATTTATTTTTTAACATTTTACGTATATTAACAATAACTGTTCTATCTAAAGGCATTTGCTGATGAAATATTTTGTAGTTTAGCTACATTTTTTGTGGCTTAAAAAAGACGAAATAGAGAAACGAATACCAACCTAACAAACAAATACTCAAGTATTAAAATTATTCTCGGGCCAGCCCTAGAAGAATTAATTTTACAAAGTCGCTTTATGTGAGCTTTAAAGTCGCCTGGTGAGTTCAATAAACAATATGCAGATGGATTAAACTGCAGGCGGTTCAGTAAGCAGTAACTCCAACCAGTTTCAGTTTATTTTAAAGAACAGCGCTAGACCAGACTCCTATTTATTTAATAAAAAACAACCTGAAATCAAAACGAACCTTTTTCTGTTTCATGTTGTCTTTAAAGGTGTGTTAAGTCCCGCTTAAGCCTCCTTTCTATTTTCATCGGTTGCTGTGCTCAACCAATTGACCGATTCTCAGAGAGAAAAGACGTGTGCTCAGGAGAACTGAACATTAGCAATGCAGCTGCAGTTCAACGATCGCCAATATAAAAACTTTCAGAAATACCGTCAATAAAACAAGGAAAATGTCAGTCACATCTGGGAAGAATTCAATTATCACCAACTCTGTTTTTTACGTACAGTCAAGGCAGAAGTGGCAGAAAAAGTTTGCAGAAGAAAATGGCAAATTCAGCAAAACAGTTGGCCTAATTAAACTTTTGAATGTTACTTGAACTTTCTCTGAATGGTCCTGGCATGTCTTGCAATTGCGATCTTTGCATTTGTGTAATGCTCTGTTAATCCAGCATCAGAATAACAGCAGTTTTAGCACCGTAAGAGTGTGAATAATCCTGTGTCCTGTTGGCTGTGAATAATAAATGCTGGCCTGTGCTCTTATGTAACTAAAAGCTCTTTCTTCCCCCACTGGCTTGACTCTGGTGTGCCCAGATGGTGTACTCAGCACCTCGCTTTAGACATTAGAGAAGCTACAGGGCGTGCTGGATAGGGGGTGGTGTGTGTGTGTGTGTGTCTGTGTGTGTGTTTGATGAGTGTGTGGATGGTTAGAGGGCCACACCAAACCTTTGGCACAGATTATCTGTGGGCAGCGCTAAAGGATTACAGCAGTGAAAGTTGCAGTGCTCGGCCGGGTCAGCTTTTCAGAGCGGCAGTGCAACGTGCTGCGTTGTTTTGGTATTAAACACGATACAAGAATCTGTTCAAAGGTCTTTTCCAAGTTTCATATCAGACTTAATTAAAACATGACGCGCATTTGAACCTGCTTTGATGGATGACTGTGGAATGTTGAACTGCGATGTGGTTTTCACACTCAAGCCGCTTTTGTTTTTGAAGCTCATCTGTTTCTTATTTATAGCAGGCAAATGTATTCTGCCCAAAAAGGCAACTCTTCCAGTTTCCACCGTTATCACGTTCGCAGAGGTCCCTTTTCTTTCTGGTGAAGCGCGCTGTATTCTAGAGCAGAGCAGATATGATATCCGTTTCACAGCGTCGCTCTTGTTTTGACGCTGATGATTCGGTCGTTATGGTAACAGGATGCATCCTCCAACCACACGCTCACTTGCGTGCGATTAATTCCACTTAACTGTTCTAGAAATGACCTTATTGTGAAGGACAGCGATTATTAATGATTTAAATATTTGATTCGGTCCACAGTAATGTGTAATAATATTTCTGAAATAAAATGTAAAAAAATGATGAGGGCATAAATGTTGCAGGCAGTTTTACAGTTGTACTGGCTCTATTTTGCATGATGAGCCTTGTTCTTAAGTATTTAATATTGTTTGCTTGTTTTGATAGTGGTTTTGTCAAACATTTCAAGTGAATGGCAGATCAAAAATGTGATTTCACAAAATTTAATCAAGCAGTTAATTTGTGGGGGAATTTGAATTACAAATAAATAAAATTAAATATGTCAAATATGAAAATGATTGCCTGTGCTGGTTTGGTTTTTGAGATATTATACCGTTATATGTCAATGGCTGAGCGTGACATCACACAAAATATCTCAAAAAATCTACGGATGACGTTAATTTGGGAATAGTGTGCCAACTCCACAGAGGTGGATGTCTCGTATGGTTGAAGATTTATTATGCTAATGAATATCAGGATGGGTCAAGTTCACTGCTACCTGCAGAGCAGAGCCATTACATTACATCATACAATATTCTTATGAGAGCTGGTTCTGGAGGAACCGGTTTGTGTTCTGCTCATGTTTGCTGTGAACACAGAGGCTGCAGTACTAAACCGGCCGTAACTCCCTTGCCAGGCCTGGCTTATGCAAAAGCACAATGAGTCCTGGGGCTGTTCTTTTGTTGTTCCAGAGCCATGGTGTAGCAGGCCAGTTTAGACTAATCCAAGACCAGTTACGCTATTTCTTGTGTGTTAATGGATCAAAGCTAACGGTTAAGTTAGCCTTCGAGTGTGTGAGGAGGTGTTGCTTGTACACGCAGATATCTGATCTTATGGCATTCTCTGCTCTCTGGCTCTGTTTTTGCATGCCACCCAGTTACTTTGCATAGGCACTGATAGGAAGAGAGGGGATGCCCTCTGTCAGTGTAGTATTTTGTGCCCGTGATGGATCTGCTTCATAATGTTTATAATATTAATTGGCTGGAAGTAGGAGGAGGTGTCATCAGGAAAGGGGTGAAAAATAAATTTGGCGCACAAAGGCACACTTTGACTCTGAGGAACTGCACTGTTGTTAAAGTGGGGCCTCTTAAACATTTAGATGCCCTCATTGACATTGACAAAGAATACACTGTCGTCTGAATGCTGCTGTATTGTCTGCACACACACACACACACACACACACACTTGTAGGGCCTCTGTTCATTGAGTATCTGGGGGTTGTGCAGGACGCTGCCTTATGGTGCCTACTGCAGGACGTCTCAGCTGGCAGGCAATGGCATGAAATACTCACAGTTCCGGAGGGCAGCCTGGCGCTGTCAACAGCAGTCCTTCTCACACACACACACACACACACACGGGCACCAGACACTCCCAAACATGAAGAGTGCTCTTGGGAAATTTGTTTTGGTGGCCAAGAGAAAGACAGAAACCCGCAGGTGTTACTAGACTCCTCTCAAGTGAATTCTTTCAACTATCAGACCTATTGTGAAGCTTTATAGATGTTTGCTAACAGCTAGATTATTGTCATATAACCAGTCTGCTTTGTGAGATCTATATTGTTTTGACAGAAAGCAGTCTTTTCTTTTACATTGTAACTAAGCCTGTATTCTTTCGAATGTTTAAATCTTTAAACCAAAATAAGACACCACAGTACGTAACCACATACAGGTGAAATGTGGGAATTGGGAGCTCTTGATTTAATGCACCGGAGTCAATAAACACCGATATCTGTTAGCCTTCAGCAAAGCTCATTAATATTGCAGCTGATTTATGTTTAATTAATTGAGAAATCCAAATTTGTGATCACAATTGAAATATCTTAAATGTCTTCATCTCTTAATCTTAAATGGTTTTCATTTGACTTGTGCAACCGTATTACAGTAATAACCTACAGTCAAGCCGGAAAGTCTGCACACCCCTTTCACCTTCTCCACGTTTCATTACATTACAGACTTATTCTAC
>JAOUQW010000040.1:6995650-7024324 GCA_028565825.1 Olivaichthys viedmensis | reverse complement strand
CTGTAGAATAAGTCTGTAATGTAATGAAACGTGGAGAAGGTGAAAGGGGTGTGCAGACTTTCCGGCTTGACTGTATAATTGTTAAAGCTTTATTAGGCCTTTTGCAAGTGGCAAGAAATTAACCATGGCATGATCAACTGCAGTTTCATCATTAAAAAAAAAAAAATCATGTCATGAAGGGCTGGATACTTGGATGATGAGTTGAACTCGATGTTTTAGACCAGTAAAAAACACAACTGTTTCAGGAAAGAAGTCACTGCAGTACAGTTCTTATGTAATCTGCTTGTTGGCATTTTGGGTCTGATTTGCCCCCTAAACCAGACAAAAAAGCTGTAATGAGATGTGCAAGAAATTTGGTGGGCACTGAACCCATTCCGCTGTTTTTGAGCATGTTTTTGGTTCTAAAGACTAAAAGGATAAACTGAAGCAGGTTAAGAGACCTGAGCAAAACTGATTAGGTTGAGTGAAAGCTTTATCTTGTGCAAACTTTAGGTCCTGTCTGCTTTACACAACACTTTTCACACCGCATCTTTAGCTCCACTCTCGCACCTCTCGGGCCTCAGTGATGTACTAGCAGTTCAGTTGAGTCATGCTGGCCTGTGTTTTTGTTCTTTCACCCCTTTGTCCCTCTCCTTTTCTTCTTTTCTGTCTCATTTCAGGGCCCTTTTTTCATACTTTCTCTGGCATTGTTGTCATCCCGTTACTCATTCACTCCCGTCGTCTCTCGGCGCCTCCCCTCACTCTCCAAACCAGTGACTCGGTGCATGACGCATCAAGTCTGTAAATCTGCCTCGCACACAAGCATACGCAGTGTCGGGTTTCCGCGTTGTGCTGTTGGATGAATGCAACTCTCTGGATGCAGGTGGGCGAGTAAATCATGGTGCTTAAAAGTTTGACTTTGACTTGGAGTTTAACACACACACACACACACTCTGACTGAGGCAGAAGGGTAGAATCAGAGATGTGTGTAATGATTAGGTTAGGTCATATGTGATTAGTATCCAAGCACAGGCACTCCCAGGTGTGTGTCTGTGTCTATTTATACGTACATGAGGGAGTTGTTTATCCTTCTTGCTAATCAGCTCTAACTGATCTTACAGAGAAGAGAGGATGGGTGGTGCTGTGTGTGTGTGTGTGTGTGTGTGTGTTTAGGCGTGACAGGTGGTCCTCTGCCCACTCTCTTTGTCTCTCACTCTCCCTCTCTCCTACACATTTTAAACAGACAAACTTTCTTGCCTTTTCTCTTTCTCTTGCTCTCTCTATCATGCTTATTAGGTATGTTTTTGTTAATTCCATCTCTCCACTGTAACTTGGACACCCTTGCATCTGCTGTGTGTACGTCTCAACTAACATGCACACCCAAATCTATATGCATGCACACACAAAGTGAAAAGAAACTTGGAGCCTTGAGACAGTGTTAAAATAGAAATGACGCTGGCGAGTCTTACCCAAATTAGAATTCTTAAGTCGGATTTCAGGAGAAGCTTTGCAGTGCTCATGACATCATGTGTGAGGTTTTCACGCTTAGGTTCTCACCTAAATAGGCCACATGCTTCTTTTTCCATTCTTATATTAAGCTTGATTCTATCATGCAGGACTTGGCCTGAGTCATACCAGTTTTAGATGTGCAATTTACATGTTTTGCCCTTTAGTTTACTTCCTATATTTCTGCTACTTCCCGTGTTGCATGTTAAAATGTATCTGCTTAGGCAATTTTGAGAATGAAAAAATAGGCCATAGTTGTGTAAAACCGCAATAAAAAATAACTTAAAATTAATTAAGTTTTCATACTGCGCCGCACCTGCAGAGTCTCTCAGAATTGCATTACATACGTTTATCAGCGTCGGATCTGCCTTTAGCTCCTTTAAATGTTTTGTATTGACCATGTAGTGGATTATTTCCACAGATATGGCAGTTGCCGTACCTTGGCTTGTTAGGAAATAATAATTTTAAAAAAAAGGCTGTGCATTTAAACATGAATAAAAATAAAATTTTCACTTGATGAAAATACGAAATTTATTTGATCTCTAGTCACAAGCAGGCTGATTCATATTTCGAGGTGATACTACAATTGCACATGTTTGGTAGTATTGTAACTTGTGTGTGAGATTGGAAAGACAAAGCAGACAACTAGCGACACGTATTGTGCACGTAGGGACACCTTTTGTTATATTTGGTCATTATATGATTGATAATTTTTAAATGGGTGTAGGCCATTGTGTTGTGCTTGTAGGCCATTTGCGTAATTGTTTTTGCTGTACTTGTAGAGTGTAACTTCGCAGTTCATTACACATCAGCTACCCAACCGGGAGAGAGCTCTCTGTTATTTTCCCACACTTAGCAGAGTTTGCACTGGTGACTAATTGTACTTTATATATATAAAGCCTACTAAATGATTTCTATGTAGCAAAATTTTGTAGTGACATCATGCTGCCACACTTTGGCTTGGGCTGAAATATCGCTTCTCACTGACTCCAAATTTCAGTCATCACAGCAATTAGGCTACGTATTGGACCACGTATAGTAATTGTCATTTATTTTACGCAATTCTATTGTCTAAAAACACATTATGCATCACAGTTTAGGCCTGCTTGTGCCCTGATTGGTTGCTAGAGTAAAAAAAGCTCATAGGTGGCTAATTATTTAAACATTCTGCGAACGTTACCAAGTAACAATTTTGAGATAGAACGACTGCTTATTTCAAATCTATTTTAAATCAACTATCTGCAATCTTTTTTGCCTCACTCCTGACTGCACTGGCTCCTTGACCTCTTGCCGACTTTTGCTGTGCGTAATGCCGGGCTCTAGTTCACACTAAGAAATACGAGCAAATGTAATACAGTGAAATGCCTGGATGATGTACTACATTTGCTGAGCAAATAGAGCAATGGACACTTTTTGGACTAACCTGTACCATCATGCATCACGGAATGGAAGAGGAGCAGCATGATTTGTAGCAGATAAAGTACAGAGCAAACATGGCTACCCATGAAGGCGGTGGTAGGGAGTTCGTCTGCAGCGCCGCTTCTGTCTCTGTCTCCAAACTGTAATTGTAAATGAACATGCATGTAACACAACAAACTGTCGTTGACACCACATATATTTTCCTCATGTACAAAACGGTTAGTATTTAAATTTAACAAAGCACTCATTTATTAACCCACTTTAAAGTATGTTATATGTACTAATCTTTTAGATCAATACATGATATGTACTTTGAAGTATTAAGTCATAGTTTGTGATTAGGTACACAGCTTGCAATTTGGATAAGCTGTATAAGTGAATATATGGCTCTGCCTTTGCAAGGCCTGTAATAACACCAAGTTCTCCAGTTTCTTCTGTGATGGCTGTTATGATTGTTGCATGGTTCTGATACCTTCTTCATGAGGTGGGCATATTGGTGTTTCTCCTAATCTCTCCCTTGTTTGGCTGTTATGGGTACAAGCAGCACAGGCTGATGGGAAACGAGTGCTACTCTTGGGAATCCACAGTCTCTTATGGGATAGGGAAAGTGTGCGTGTGTGTAGTGAGAGGGAAGCACTTCCTTGCCAAATTAAACAGCTGAACAAAAGACATGGAGTGAGAATCTAGAGAGTGCAAGGACACATGCGCTTGCACACATACTCACAAACACACGCACACAAACACTTGTAGATACTGTTCACCTATTGTTCCACCGTCTCTGTGCCTCTTTGAAACAAAGTGTCTGTTAAGGTAGAATAAATACACATTGCCAAGCTGGTGATGGTTGCCACGGAGTTGTCCGGTTATTGCTCTGCTTCGCCAAACACGCATGCTTGCGCGCGCACACTCACACGCACACTCTCATAATAACATTGTGTTCTGGTTTTGCTCGGGCCCTGTAATTAACATCCTCTCTTCTCTATAAATACACCATGAGTCTGTGACCAGAGCCACAGAGAAAGAAAGTGTGTGTGTGGGTGTGGGGCTGTGAGGAACTTGAGGAACAGGATCGGAGGAGTGGACTGTGTGAGGAGTGTGTCTTAACAGAAAGGTAATAAGGAAGAGGTCACAATGCTCCTTTGATTGACAAGCGTGCCAAAACACTGGTCCATAAGAGGTTATTTAGGGTGGCAAACGTGGAAGGAAATTTAAATGGTTGGTGTTTATAATTGGACAAATTAAGCTATTTTCTGGGATACCCCAACCGTGTGCTTTAAAAAAAATATAACTGACGTCAAAGAGCCAACATTCGGCTTGCTTTTGAATCCCTAAGAAGGCTTTGTTCATTTCTACAGAATGCGTTTGCTTTTTGTTTGTTTAACTCTGATTTCACGCGATCATGTGACACAGCAACATGCGATAATGAATTTCCTATGTAGGTGTGCGACTTTGAGCTCCAATTCTGGTGACGTGCGTCAACTAAACTGAGATTTTCTCAATTTTATGCAAATTATTAATGGCTAACCTGACAATGCGGCAAGAAAAGCCACAAATCCAAATGTTTGGCTACTCGTACTTCCAACATTCAGTTCCAACGTATGTTTGGTTCCTAGGAATACAGAGAAATGAAAGAGAAAGTTGTAAAGGCCTTTTCGGCCCAGTTTTCAGAGCAGATAAAGCACGACAGAAGCCAGCGGTCTGGCAAGCTTCATTGTTGCTAGATAAAAGCAGTAAAACTCACCCCTATTTTATTACTGATTTGTGTGTGGGGGTAGAAAAAAATCGCTATGTAATTTGTATCAAAATGCTTTTGTGTTTTTATTTTATTTATTTATTCATTCATTCATTCAAAATACAGAAAATACTTTGTGTGGGGACGTTATGTGAACTGACACACAAGCTGCTTTATGGCTAGCACTTAAGACTTATCAAAGGCAGGACCGTCTGTTGGTGAACAGTTCATGAACAGCAGCAGCTTCCAAACGCCTGGCTGATTCGTCAGGGCGGAAATGGAGACGTGGCAACTCGCTTCTATCCAATATGTTGCAAAAACCATGACTGCTGTTCCTGGATGTTTAATAAGTGTTTAAAGATTTCACACGATCAGTAATGTTATTTATTATTCATCATACTTTTTGCTAATCACCGAGTGTGATGCTAGCTAGCAGGCAAAGCTGTTTTGATCTTGTTGTTGAGCTCTTGCCAAGACATGGGAGAAAGTCTAGCCACAGGCAAACATTTGTGGTTCAGTAATACTTCATAAAAAGACAGTTGATTCACTCTACTGGATTTAATGCAGATCGTCAGTGTGGGTTCTGAAGGATACCCAGCGTTAGTGTTTTAGCTATCGTCCACGAGAACGCTAACGTTACTCTTATTAACCGAAGTGACACTACTGATCTCATGTCCCACTTACAAAATGTATTTCTGTATTTACAAAAATAATTATTTTATTTTGATAGATTTCTTGCTTGCACTATTTGGTAGACAGTATAATTGTATTTATTTTGACACATTTACATCTGGGGTATTTTGTACTATGTATCTAAATACATTTTGCCCATCCCTGATGATACAGTAGTCTATATATTTTGGCTACTATCATTTTCTAATTTGAACCTTCAGCTGTGTTTAGGGGCTTTCCTTGTTTCTGTATGGCCACAAGAAACAGTCGCAGCAGACGTGACACACCCACAAGAGACAAAACTGGGGCCGAATCAATGACTTTCCACCTTCTAGTGTTAACTCGGGCTGTCAATGATTTGTTGACAATACAAATTACAAAAAAATGTTAATGCAAAAAAAATTTCAACATGTTTATTTAAACTTGACCAAAACCTCCCTATAATGCAAAACCGCAGGATGCAATAAACGACAGGAGATATTTAGTTTGGAACCATGTATTGGCTACAGCTGAAATGGGAGAAATTTTATTATATATGGGTTTTAGCCATCCTTGAAAACGCTCTTGCTATTGGAATGTTACTCAGTATTTGGTAATACTTTTTATTATTTCAGTATGTATTTTTAATTTGGGGGATTTTTATCATTTTTTTAGCTAGCTACTAGGGAGGAGTCCATATTTTCGAATATTTAAATATTCAAGAGAGTCTAAAACATTTGAATCATGAATTAGTTTGAGTACTAATAGCAATCAAATGAGTTGCGTGTCTAACACGGTTGCGGGAAAGCATGCGAACACCGAGAAGGTGTGTGGCTGCCAGCAGGTTATGAGCGTTTTGCTCTTTGCTCACCGCGTAGTTGGTGCAATGCATCATGAAGACTCTAAGGCTGGCTCAAACAGCATTTTACAGGCTTCGAATATTTGTTGATGTGTGTGTATATATACTTACATATTTGAGAACTTGTCATGCCTCCATGGTATACCAACCTCTTACAGCAAATTTTGCACATTTTTCATATCCTCGCACACGTGATTTCTTTAGCCCATTTTACACCAGACGAGGTAAGCGCAAGAAAAGAATGAAATTTATTTGTGATCATATACAATGGTAATGCATGTTTATAATGATTATTTGATAATGATCAGTACATATATTTGCATGTTATATTTACTAAACCAATGCAAGAAAGCGTACTTGATGCGTGAGCCACCACCGGTGTAAAATGAACAGCGTAGCGGAATTTATTTATTTTTTAACATATTCCATATATTAACAATAACTGTTCTATCTAAAGGCCTTTGCTGATGACATTTATTGTAGTTTAGCTACATTTCTTTTGTGGCTTAAAAAAGACGAAGCTTCTGAATACTAAATAGAGAAACGAATACCAACCTAACCTTAGCTGTAAGTCTGAAAGCTATTGCCAGATGCAGTTTTGCGAAAACATATATCTCAATTTAAGACATAAATGCGTAGAACCACCCTTTTCAGCGTATCATGGTTATGTGTCTCACTGATAACACGTCACCGTTCAGTATTTTTAGCCCATTGTCAGGGTAAATGTGTAAATTAGCAGGTGCTGCGAAACGAAGAGTATTTTAGCTCCATGTCTGTACAAACTGAGACGCTTCTTGATGCATCTTATACAGCCATTATACAGCTTTGAAAGGTAAGCAGCAAACGGGGTCAAATTTGAGTTTGCTTAAACTTTAATTAGCTGCAAGGTGTAAAATCCAAAGCGTGGCGCCTCTCTCTCTCTCTCTCTCTCTCTCTCTCTCTCCATCCATTGGAAAACGGTGCGAAGCCAGGAATTTTCTGTGGGAAACAAGTCGAATATTCCGATATTATTCGAATAATGCCTTGAAAAATTCTAATAATGCCCATCCCTACTAGATAGTCACTGCTGATGTTTTCCAAGAAATGTGATTAAGGTGTTGCTTAATATCTTGTGCCATTATTTAAATATGCCAAGTTAGTGTAAGACTAGCCCAACAGTTTAGGCCTCACTCTGTCACCATTTGTGTAGAGATCCTGCTGCCACAGACATTATGATGTTTTTATATGCGTCTTAGTCTCCCGACAATCATAATGCAACCATCTCTTCTCTTTTACTTGCAGTTTTATTGGTTTATTTTCATTGGGTTTTTTTTATGTTTGTTTTTTCTTTTGGGATTTCGCAATGTGATAAGTGATGATGGGAATGTATCTGATGAACCTTTAATTTATAGGAAGTTAAAAAGAATAATTCTTACTGTTCTATCAAGCTGTTTAATTAGACATGGTATTGTTTGCATTGATGCTGAGATGCAGTAGCCTTAATCAGATATATCAGTGTAAGGTTTTGTTAATTGCACTTGGTATTTGTGTCCCTCAGACCTGTCAAAGAACCGGCTGTGTGAGCTGCCAGAGGAGCTGTGCCAGTTCATCTCTCTGGAAACACTCAGCATCTATCACAACTGCCTGCGCTCTCTCCCTTCCGCCCTCTGCCAGCTACAGGCCCTTACCTACCTCAACCTCAGGTACACACACACACGCACACACTGCTGCACACAGTCTACAAAGCTATGGAAATGTTGGCCATACACAATGTTTAGCCACCACAGTATCAGAGACATCTGCATACATATCCACGGGGTAGTTAGGAACAATGACCTCTCAGAACTTGACGTTTCAGCTCCAGAGCCATGTAGACCGTGTGCTGCAGGTCTGTGATGGAATGAACATATTAGCCTCCTTAAGTGCTGGTTATGAGAATTAGTGAAGTAGTTTAGAGTAAAAGAACTGATACGATGTGTCATTGTGCAGCCCAACTCCATTGTAGCCTTGTTACATTGATGAATGAAACTTGTATATATTTGTATGTGTGTTTCAGTCGTAATCAGCTGTCCACCGTGCCCCTGTCAGTATGTGAGCTCCCTCTGTTGCGGGTGCTCAACATCAGTAACAACAAGCTATCAGTCTTACCTGCTTCTATACACAGACTTGCACATCTCCGGCAACTGGTACGTACAACTCGCACCACTGTGTCAGCTTTCTTGTGCTCTCGCTCACTCTCTCTTACTCTTGCTGCAGCTTTCATATGCTCTCTCTTTCTGTTTCTCTGTGGTCTTTCTCAATCTTTTAGCTGTTGCATCCTATTTGCAATGTATCAGAATTTTTGGGCACCAGAAAACTGGGACTGCGTTTTTTTTTTGTTTTTGTTTTTTGCTTTTGTTTTTGTTTTTTCCATCGCCCACCGGTTGAGTACCAAAGGTTTCAGTTGCATGGTTTTGTGGTACCTGCTCAAAAGTATCTCCAACAGGAACTAATGGTACTTGGGGTAAGCCTAGCAGCACAGTTAGCTGCTGATTGGTGTTGCATACAACGTGCAACATCATGTGCACAGAGAAACGCTAATTATTTTTACACCACTAACGCAGCACAAACATCCCGTTTTCTGATCACAGAGCTTCTTGGTGCATTGGTAACATCCCTACAATGTTACTTTCCTTTTGCCATATTTTTAACAACAATGGCTTGAAAATAAAATAATTTTAACTGAGTCACAGTGTGGGTTGTATTAATCTCATCATTGACAATATGAAAACCCTCCATCAATGAGCCATTCCATCAGTAATTTTGTTGCGATCAATATAACTTGCTTAACCAAACGACCAATCAGACAAGGAACAGTGTTAATTCAAGCACATGTTGCACTTAACAATAATGTCATGTGATTGTTCCAATTATCTCTAAAGTAGGTGTAAAATTAATTACAAAATCCAAATTGTTGCTGTTTGGGTCGGTTTCAAATGTTCGGAACGTTTTTCCACTGTATGGATCTAGGCTCCTAATTGTGCTCTAAATGTGAGTTTTCACAGGCAGTGTCCCTGGTCTTCTGTTTTGCAGGATGTGAGCTGTAATGAGCTGCAGTGTTTGCCGGTGGAACTGGGTCAGCTGGAGGGCATACGAGATCTGAACTTAAGAAGAAATCAGCTCACAGCCCTGCCAGAGGGTTAGTTCATCACTGAGACACCCACACACACCACTGTCCCATCTCTATGGGAACATGAAGTAGAAAACAGTTGGAAAGCTGTTTCAATGATTATGCCAGTACCTGAAGGCAGTGATGAAACGTAGTAGCGTTTCTATCAAATTTCCATTGCAGTACCCTTACTACAAAATTTTAGCTAGATTCAAACACGAGCACCACTGTATGCGGGCACCTTATTTGTACCTCTCTTCTACAGAATTGGCCGAGTTGCCACTCGTCCGTCTGGATGTCTCCTGCAACCGGATTTCCCATGTTCCCGTGTGCTATCGGCACTTGCGGCACCTGCAGATCATTTCTCTGGACAACAACCCTCTGCAGATGCCCCCAGCACAGATCTGCTCCAAAGGGAAGTTCCACATCTTCAAGTACCTGAACATGGAGGCATGCAAGAGGAGTCAGGACCAGCTGGAGAGAACTCTGCGGCCCAGTGGCTTCAGCAGCTGGTGAGGCCATGATGGAGGGATGAGGGAGGGTGGAGAGAAAACAGCTGTGAGAGTGAGGGAGATTTTGGTAATAGGTAAAATGACCAGGTCGTAACTGATGGAAAGAGAGATCGATGGTGGCGGGTGTGTATTTGCTGCCCTTTAAGAGAAGCTAAATCTAAGGATCTGCTTGCACTGTTTCATGATTGCTAACAGTTTCATACTGAAGACCATTTTAAAATATATTTGCATATTTGAATACGTATTGTAATAGTGCTTTATACACAAGGCTTGAGAGTTCTTCAGGAGGTTTGAGTTCGGGTGTGTTTTTAAATGTATTCATGAAGCACCAAGATGGTGCTTTCTGTTTTCAAGTGGTATAGATTAAATGAAATTGTCAGTTGTAAATCGAAAATTAAACTCGACTTAAGAGTGGAATCAGTATCAAGTGAATTAAGCATTTTTAGTGCTCTGGTTGTTGTTGGTGGTTTTATCAGTTAATGCAAAAGAGTGAGTGAGCTGACGCAAAGCAGACCAGGGCTGGAAAAGAGTGAAAACATGCAGAACAGAGAAGTTGGGAAAGATAATGATGAGTTAGGCATAGAAGAATGTGTCCAGAGGAGCACTGAACCAGATTTTTGTGTGCGTGTTTTTTGTTCTTTCCTTCCAGTCTTTCGGATCAAGAGCTGTTCCTTGGTCAGTATAGTGGTCTAGACTCTGGCTTCAACAGTGTGGACAGTGGCAGCAAGAGATGGTCAGGAAATGAAGTAAGGAAAACTAATTAAATTAAGCTGCATGTAAATCTCATGCTTTGCTTTCGCATGAAAATGAGTTTTATACGTCCTGTATTAGAATTTTAATGTAGTTTTACGTCTTGTGTGCATGTGTAAACCTTTTGCCCCGGGTCTCTTTCCAGTCGGCTGATGATTTCTCAGAGCGATCATTGCGATTGGCTGAAATTACCCGTGAGCAGCACACACATCTACAGGAAGAAAAGGAGAGGGGCACGCCGCTGGATACACCAAAAGGTATTAAATATAACACACAATGAAGAAAGAGAAAGGCTCGCCACTGTTGCATAGTAGCTGAATATGCATCTCGAAAATATTGCTCTCTCTCTCTTCTCTCCTCTTTTCTTATCTTTTCTTTCCCCTGCTCTGTAGTGAATGGAAATATTGAGCAGGTGGATTTCATTGACAGCAGTGTAACAGAAGAGGATGAGGAAAGTTGCAAGCCAGAGCCTTCCAGTCCTTCGCAATCGTCACCCCCACAGGCAAGAGGATGCATGACGCAAACATGACAAGGCTAAAGATTTGTAACACTTTCGAAAAAAACTATTTCGCCAAGCATGAGCTGTCCAGCCCACTTTTTCCTCACACACACTGCATATCTTTATATAAGAGGGCACATCGTTACTCTTTCTCTTCCTGGTCTTTTTGGTTTGTGTCTTTCAGCAGAAGACTGAAAGCAGGTCCACACCCTCACAGAGCCCTGATTCTGTTGGCAGCAGGTAATACTGTTTACACACGGCAGTGGAAGCATGATCTCATCCTAATGAATTCACAATACACTTGTATACAATACAGCTGAAAACTAATCCTGCTGCTGCTTTTTCTTTTTTTACTTTTTCTTTATTTATTCTAAAACATGGGTTGTTGGGTTATTTTTTTCTTCCCCAAATAAGTTACTATGTATTATAGTAACAAATCTTTACATACCAAAATGTTTATTTTGGAGAAAATTGGAGATCTTTTTTTTTTTTTTTTTCTCCCTTTCTGTGCCTGTCCCATTCTCGCTCTTTCTCCTAACCTCCCTCACGTATTTTACAAGGTCAGCCTCTCAGGGTGTGTTTGGGTTGCTGGGAAAAGTCAACAGTGATTTTTATATTCGCTTCCTCACAGCACTCAGGGCTGCATGACTCTAAACACCAGTCCAGTTATTCAGTAAAGACTACCAATACTGGCAGGCTTTCGTGTGCACACACAGTTGCTACACAAGCTGCGTTAGTCACATACCTATCTGCGTACCTTTTGTGTATCTAAAGGATTAAATGTCGTATCCAGTAGGGGGCAGATTGAAATGAAACAGCCCTGGCCGGCAGGTTTCCATGTCGACCTGTAAAATACTAGCAATTTCACTACAATTGTTCTGAAAATTTATTTATTTATTTATTTATTTATTTATTTATTTAATTAATTTATTTTTTTGTCGCTCTGGAGATGCATGGAGACGTCATGCAAACGCAAAGCTTGGTTAACTTCTCTTCAAAATGTTTCGCATTATTGTTTTCATGATTTGTTCGGTCTGCTGCTGATGTCATGTCACATTGTGGTATACTTCGTGGCATACCGTTTATCTCGGTGCTGCATCTTAAGGATGTGTAGGGTTCATTTTTGAGGGTGTGCACAACCAACGCAGATTACACGGGGGGGGGGATACTTGCGTACACGTACGCGTAGATAAAATAATGTATAATGCCGGTTTTAGACTGACGACCAAGAAGGTACACTCATTAAGAGTTCACCTTCATTTCATCGTTCTCTCGTTTGCAAATAGAGTTTATGCCCATTTCTCTGCCATCAGCCTGGTGTAATGAACATTAATAATACAACATACAGTAGTCATATAAGAGCAGCTTTGTGCCATCCATATGCCAGTAAATACGAATATGTAGTCTGATTGGACTGAAGCAGGTTATGGCTGTGTGTATGCAGACACTTCATATTAGGCTGAGCTTTAGAATTTCAGTTCCAGTCATAAGACTCAAACCCCCAAATGCTGCCACTAATATTTTTGAAAACATAATGTGTTCGCTATTTCACAAACTAATGTAATTCTCCCCTCTGCAGGAGGAGTGTTGGCAGTGACTCGGCAGATGCAGGCTCGCCGTCCAGTCCCACGCTGGAGGAGAAGAGGAGGCCTGGCACGTTGCAGCTCTGGCAGGAGAGGGAGCGTGCGCAGCAGCAACAGCGAGAGCGGTAAGTGCAGAGTACACCGAGATGTAGCAGAAATCTAAAGCTGAGGAGAGGTCCATTCAAAAAAACAGAAGAGGGAAGCATGGGACATGAAGGATTGGTTGATGTTTGCATGAACAGACGGAGACTGCTGCATCAAATGATGTATAAAATCATTTCATGAAGTGCACTAATATCTCGAGCTCTATATGGAATCACTCCAGTCGTCTCTTGCATTATGGGAAATGAAACTATGTCAGCAGTACAAGTAGTGTTCATTACAATGAAAGTGGGTGTACAATCCCACACCGCTATCACACTTGTCTTTCTATCATACTTCTCACACTTTTCATTCAGTTTTATTAAGATATGCCTGTTTTTTGTTTTTCTTCACTGTTTTCTTCCAGTATGCAGAAGACAGCAGTGAAAACAGGATGTCACTCAGCAGCGACAGCCAAACAGGCAGGAACAGGAAGTGTCTCGTGGTAAGAGAGCTGATGCCTGCATTGTGTTCACTGTGGTTGACGGCCGAGGTGTGTTGTAGCGTCCATGCTGTCAGTTACAGCCAAGTCATTGACTTTTGGGACTCAATCTTTCTAAGGTGTACAAATCTGACAAGTTTAAATGCTGAAAGGAAAATCTGGTTTCTAAGTGGAAGTTTGACTGTGTCTATTCTGTAAACTAATAGATGAGTGGTGCACTTGGTGAAGCTCTCTGTAGTCTGTTCACTATTCTGACCTTCTCTGTCTCCCTCTAGTGTTGAATCTACAGACAGCAGCATCTCTGTTAATGGTCTCCGCCTGAGATCTGTGGTCAGTCTCTTTCGTTCTCTCTCTATCTGTTTCTCTGTCTCTCTCGCCTTATTATGTCGTTATTTGTTTTCATATGTGCTCTGTTTCCTTATTTCAGACTGTGGATCAGATTTGTCCCACCGTTCAGCCAGTATCCCTGCAGCGTTCAACAAGCCGTACAGGTGCAGCACATTTCCATTTCATTTTTACACAGAGCTTGATCATCTTGTGCTCATCTTGCACTTTCTCTGAGTATTTATATAAATTTTTTTAGTTTAAAGAGACGCAAGTTTAGTGTTGCTGGTTTGTTTTCAGACGTGCCGTCTGCTAAGCCCTGCTCTCCCACTGGCTCTGCTCCCAAACCCAACAGCTTTCTCTTCCGCACCACTTCACGCTGCAACGTCAAGACTTCAGGTACACACACAGCGTAGGCTTGAGCAATATCCAACTAATACTATAAACAGGAATTCTAATACAACACTTGTTAAGCATGTGCCCGTATTGAGTTATTCTATAGCATGTTACTGATCTTAGAATGAAATGCTTTTTAGGAATAATTTGTAATGTTCTGTATTTTGAATAGTCTATCAAACATGAGACGGTTTCATTGCTTTCTGTCGTCAAACCTAAAATGGTTATAAAACACATTCGTTTTCCCTTTAATCAGGTAAACCTACCATATAGGTGAACTTTGTAGGTATAATAACTGACTGTAACCCTGTCTATCGGAACACCACTGACCAGATATTTTATGCATGGTGGACTATTCTCAGCACAGCAGTGACAATGACATACTGTGTGTGGCGCTGTTGTGAGTGTATCAGGTGGAGCAGTGTTGCAGGGATTTTTTTTAAACGCATCAATGTCACTGTGTCTAATAAAGCAACGAATAAAATTTTTTCCCGGCAACACTGTTGTGCCTGCTACACCCGTACCAGCGCTACACACACTGCCATGCCACTATCATGGCAGTATCAGTGCTGTGCTGAGAATGGTCCACCACCCAAATAATATCCGGTCATCAGTGGTCCTATGGTGGGGTGGAGAGGGGCTGACATATTGAGCATAGTAACAGTCAGTAATTGTAAAAAAAAAAAAATTGTTCCCCTTTGTAAGAACCTAATGTTCCCATTATGATAGCAATACATGACGATTTTGACATTGTGGTGACATTTGGCTCGTCCCCATGTTTTTTTTTTTTTTTGGGGTGTGACATGGCATTATTTAGATACAGTTTTATACAAATCAAGAAACACCTCACAAAGATAGTAATACACCACTGTGTGTTTGTGCGTGTGTGTCTTAGGCTCAATGCAGTCTCTGGGTGAATCAGGTCGCAGTGAGTCTCGATCCACGCTCAAATCCCCACGAGAGGAGAGAGCAGAAATCTCACAGTTACGTAAGGTAAGAAGCACTTATTTGGAGTTTTCACATTTTTCTTTGCAGTCGTGTTACCTTTGTAGTGCGTCTGTACTCCTACACGGCTCCCTGCATTTTCAATTTAAATTTCAGCATGACAAATGAAGGTACGTTTGTATTGCCAAAGCTCGGGTTACAAAGTATATGAATCCCTTAAAAAAATGTTTTTAATTGTCTTTTTCATACATAGTTTTCTTGTTTCAGGGAACGGTCTTAATAATCTGGGGGGAAAAAGAAAAAAACAACATAGTTGCTTTAGTTGTATGCCTCTGATCATGGTGTTCTACTGCAGACACTGCACTTGAATCCAATAGCAGCTGTTAGGTTTTAAATTACTGTGCTGTAGTACAGAGCCAAGGGATACATGCAGCCATTACAAAACTTTTAATGAGCCATTTGTTCTACGTAGCAAACCAGTATGAACTAAGTACATGTGACAGGAACTTGCTAATAACCACTGCAATGATTTAACACCTCATTTGTCCATAACCATGGATCAGAGTTTAGTGTACACCAGTGGCTGGGTTTATAACCAGAGGGAAAAGAAATATGTGATAAATGGTATTCTGCTGGCGTGTGTGTGTGAGGGCACTATGGCAGAGTTCATACAACACGTCAAACCACAGAGAAAACTCTGCACATTCAGAAAACAACAACCCTTCATAGCCTTCAGTCCAACACTCCAATTGTTATCCCCACCTCACAACAAGCATCTTCCTGTGATTTGATAAAGGCTCGACATGTCTAGGAGGAGATGTTCCCTGTGAGAGCAGCATAAAAGCAATTTAGAGCAAACTCAACCGGGCTTCCCAAAGGCTGCATTGCGATAAGAATACTGTGAGATCATTATGCTGTTTCACCATCTGTTATTCACCTTGGGCATGTGTAAGTTACTCACTGCAGATCCCCCTACTCATCACATATTGATTCTGCAAAGCCTGGGTCTCACCGGTGGCAGAAATCCTTGGAAATTACCACCAAGGCTTGACATGAATTAGACAACGTGGCCATTCATGTTGCTGCATGCCAAATTTAAACATGCACCCAGATACCATAATAAACACAGGGAAGTGTGTGTGTGGCATGTTTTTATATATTGGTGGGGACAGGAATATCTTACAGTTTTGACCTTGTGGGGACATTTTTATTTATTTATTTATTTATTAACAAAAACTAAAAGAGCCAAAACATTTCCTTTTGGTTCCTAAGGTTAGGGGGAGGCGTAGCATAGCATTAGTTACAGCAATCATTTTGGCAATGGAAGGTCCTCACAAGGATGGTAAGACAAACTTGTGTGTGTCATGAAAACACTTTACAACCCCGAGAGAAAAGCACAAAGATTTTTCCACTTTCAAGTTACATTTCTAGCTCTGGTAAAAACTGTCATTAAAGTCTATTTGCACTACACATATTCTATCCATTTCCAATCTACAGTGTTATTACCCTGGGGATGCGGCTGGCTTCACTGACCAGGAGGAGGCCAGAAATGGTGCCATTTTAAAGTAGATGACTTATTTACACAATTTGTAGAGACAAGACTGTTTTTCATTGCACTGAAGATGCTGAAAGGCTCCGAGTGCCATCTGCTGTCTTCAATTCAGCCTCAAGTGGCAGTCTATAGAGCCAAGATGGATCTTATTTATAAAATGGCAGCAATAAGGCAAAGGCCCACAAGCTGACAGCATACACCATTAATTAATTGTACATTCGTTTCAATATCTGACAATTCTGTGATTTTAAGATATTGAGACATAACGTTTTGACCCTCATTAAGATCAAAGTAGATACAACTTTGTATCCTTTTAAGCAATATTTTGGTGTAAAACCTCTCATATATTCAGTGGCATGGAAATAACATTTATAAAATTAACTAATTTTGCCAAAGAAAAAACCCTCAGTGCAAATACTCGTCTAAACCATTACTCTGGTAAAAGTTGAAGTACAGCTTCAATTTTTTTACTCGAGTTCAAGTGCAAAAGGACAAGGAAGAGTTCGAAAAGAGAAAGAAGTGTGCGCCTCGAACCACGCATGGATTTTGGTTACTGACAGTAGATTAGTGCACATTTCGCCAAGGAATGTGGGAAAACATTAGCTTAGGCTACCTAACAACAGCTATAGCACCAATCCCTCAAACATTAGCTGGCATGCTAACAGCTTGTCACAATACAAACTGCCTAAATAAATACAAAATGTAGCTAACATCAGATAGATTATAGTGATGGGTATTGGGTCTTATTGTTGTCACATCTGTTACATTTTAGATATACTTAGGAATTTTGATTAACTGCTTGAAGCTGTCTGATGCTAAAAAGTCACCTAATGACTTACACAAATATGAGAAATGTAGTGAGTAGAAAGTAGAGAATTTTCTTTTGAAATGTCGTGAGTGCATGTCATTGTACTTTGTTACTTCCCACTGATTAAATCCAGCTCAGTACTGTCACTCACAGTGAAACAATCACTTAATTGTGCAGTGCAGCGCCACTTCTCAAGCCTGAGCTGATCCATGAGCAGATCAGCTGTCCAGGTAGTCATAGCAAGATGCCATTTCTCATCCAGTAGTACAGGTTCGAGTGGAAGTTCAGGTCTACAATGTCCAGGCCGTAGGCGTCAAGCGACAGCACTCCAGAGGTTAGTCTCAATCATGTCATAAAACAGGCTCCAGTACAGAAATATTAATGACATTCGAGAGACAAGAACAGATGTGCAGCTGTTAAGTGTGTTCAACAAGTTGTCTTCAGCAAATAGCCAAGTGTATTTTTAGATGTCTGTTTAAAAAAAAAGAAGAATAAGGCTCCCTCTTCTTAGAAGTCCTGCTCTTCTCTAGCCTCAAAAGCAAAGTTTGTCCACGGCCTATTTTTAAACTCCTCATATAATTCTACAGCATAGCACCAACACATTTCCATACCTAAGCAGGAGTGGGCAGCATTTCTGATACATGTATTTTAAACACATATTTGAAAATACGAAATATAATTTTTTTAAATTTGTATTTGATGGATGTGAACAAATGGAATTTAATTAGTATTGAAATGCTTTCATCTTCTGTCATTTCTATATTTCTATATATTTGTACTTTGCATGGTGGTGTGATGTAAACTGACACTCATGGTGGATTTTAAAGACTTATCAAATGCAGCACGTTCTGCTTCTGAACAGTTCATGAACAGCGCAGCAGCTTCCTTCCATGAATGGCCAAACACTCGTCAGGGAGGAAATGGAGACATAGCAATGTGTGACTGTTGTTACTGGATGTTTAAAAGATTTCACATGGTCAGTAATGTCCTTTATTAGGCTTTCCGCTAGCTAACTCTGAAGGATACCTAGCTTTAGTGTTAGCTATCATCCAGGAGAACGCTAATTGTTCTCATGGATGATTGCTGACCCATGACCTTATCAACTGAAGTGGCACTACTGATCTACTGGTCTGAGACTACTTGTCCCAGTCTTTTTTCTCTTCAACATACAAAATGCTGTGTTTTATTTTAATACACTTTTTTGGTTGCAGTATTTAATAGTTTATTTTCATACACTTACAATTGGGGATATTGTAATATGTTTCAAAACACATTTATACTCTCCCCTAAATCAAACCATATCTCAACTTGTCAACAATTTTTTCATTTGCAGTAGTTTATGCAAGTAGTTCTTAGTACCGTGCTATTAAAATGTGGTAGAAATGGGCCCATTTAGCTATAATTTGTTCACAGGATTTGGGATATATTTATATGAACGTCTTGAAACAAAGTTTCCTGATGGAAAAACAGTAAAGACATCCTATGACTCTCTCACCATCTCAAGTAGATCATGGCGTAAGTGAACGGAAGAGAGGGCGATGTGTTATTCCTCTTTCATTTTCCACCCCACTGATTGCTGACTGTGTCGCTTGCTCTCTATTCGGCGCTCCTGTGGTACCTGGCTTAACACCTCCATTCTCTCTCTTTCTGTAATTAATCACACCCCATCTCCCACAGACTCTGGAGAGATCGACTTAGGGCAACCAGAGTGAATGAGGAACTGAATTTGATTAAAACCATGCAGTACAATATAATGCACAGAGCTGGGTTAGATATGCCAGGTCAGCAAAGAGTGATGAAAATAGCTCCACCACTTTGCAGGATATATTTTCAAGACAAAAATAAAAATGAATGCATTGGAGGGGCTCATCGTTTTGGAGCATTGAGAGTTTTTGCTGACAAAAGATTTTCTCCAGGGTTCACCAGACAGGCCTGTCAGAGCAACTTTTGCTGTGCTTTATGAAAAGAAATATGCTGCAAATTAAAGCAAGCTTTTCAAAGCCATGTATTTTAAAATGTTGTGTGGCAGTGGCAGCTGGAGAAGTTAGAAGAAGTTAAACATAAAAGAAGATTACATAAAAAGACCTTATTGCTATATTTAGCCAGTAGGCAGTAAGGATAAAATGGTATATTAATGTACTACTTCAGTACTCTGTCGTGCTCATCCTTTTCATCAAATAGTTGAAATATTTAGGATCCCTGAGATATTTCCTTGCTTAGGCTTTTATGTAAAGCTCCTGAACTTAAAGGTGGGGTCAGAACGGTTTATAATATTTATACCAGTTTGTAATATTCGGCGAACTTTCCGGCAGCTGTCAATAAAATATCTGCTCAGAGGAAAATCTCCGGTCTTTGTGGTGACCCAGGCTGTGTAAACGGGCGAAAAAAGAATAATAATGTGGACCACCAACATCCAACCAATCAGAACGAGGAGGCAGCTCTACTTTCCTGTCAATCATGTGGCCTGTCAATTCAGAAAGCTCCTCCTCTTGTACCAGCATTCAGGCATTCTAGCCTTGGAGGGAAGGCTGAAGGGAGGGACTGTCTTTGTTTGACTTTTGAATTTTAAAACAGCTGGCTTTATCTAATTTCCACCAAAATCACTGACTATACCTTTAATGGGTATGTGAAGACAATTTTCAACCAGTCTTAGAATAGCTTTAAAGGTGCTTATAGTAGGCTTAAATCAACCTGCAATACGCTCCAGTAGTTTGTGGGAGAAAGAGATATAAATATACAGAGTGAGAAAGACATAAAGTGAGAGCATCACCTAGAGCTGTAATGGAGCTCACAATGTGTGATGTTGGACCTCTCAATGTCAGTGAGCACGCTCTGCATGCAGCCGGAGCAAACCTACGTTTTGAAGCAGAACCGGACCAGATGATGATCAGAACAGAAGGTTTGCACCTCATGGTGCTCTGTGCCTATGGTCATCCCTCCCAGCTGCCCATCTTTGAGCAAAACACCCTGCAGGAAGCTCAAATCTCCCCCAAAACACAGACAACAGCTCCTGCTTTATGCAAGCTAAAAAAATTAGTGCTTCTCTAGGACTGCCCTTTTATAGCCATATTATATCTTTTTGGCAGATCCATTTTTAATGAGTGCAACTGGTCTCAGATCAGTGATAAGATGCCTGCTACACAGATGGAGAAAGATATGCTGTAAAGATGTGCTGTAAAAAATGTCCCATTAAAAGTTTTGCCCGCTTATTGAAACCGATAAAAGGATTCGAAATTCAAGGTCAAGGGAAATTATGAGGTGATTTTAGGCCCGGCTTACTTCAGTGTTAAGCTCGAATAATGTGAAATATCTCTTCTTTTGAAAAAGGTCTTATGCATAACATAGAGAAAGAGACAGTTATTAGCACTGAAGGTATTCTTAGTGTTTATTAAATAATTCAACACGTATTGAGCAGTGGCTGACTGACTAGCTTGTGTTTTAATGCACTTAAACACAGGCATGCAGTTTTGTTAAAAACAGGATTAATCTGTTTGCTTGGCGAGAGGAATCTGATGCTTATCCAAGCAGATGTTTTGTCCAATTGTTTGTCTGTGGCTCTGTGTGGAAAGAGACATTTCTTGTTTACTTTTTCCAGGACTGTGCCATTTAGTCACAAAATATGACTTATTAGTACATTTAATAGGACTTAACTGATCTCCCTGTGAGAACACTAAGAAGCTCCAGGCTATAAAACTGCCAAAAGGCCTTACAAACATATTACTAACCAATACCTTTCCAACTAAAGGGAAGACCTCGACCTCATTTCCATTACCATCCGATCTGCGTCCTCTGTCCAGCCTGTGAACCTGTCTGTAGTCTGGAGATGTGATAAAAGTCTTTACTGACCCCTCACTTGAGTCAATTATACAAACCCACCATTAAACATCAGCTACTTTGTTGTTACTAGATCAAAAGCTTGTGCACCCCTGACTTATGGTCCATACTCTCACCTTTTATGTCGCCTTACAGCGGTCTGGCAAGTGTCCACCCATATCCATTTGGCAATCCTGACTTTTTTATGAAGAGAATAGCTTCCTAGCACCTATTCTTGAATCAGACTTGAGAGCTGGACCCTATGATTAGTATCCAGCATCTCAGCAAACAGGCCATATTTCACTTAGATCACATCACTAACACGGTGTCCTGCCTTGGGGCCTGTTTGGGCGTCTCGGTAATGGCTTGGAAAATGTCTGTGTCAATAAATCTCTCCTGTGTGTGCCCATAGCGAGCTGTCCCACCGGACCACTCCGAAGCCTCGTGCTCTCCAAATACATTACTCTCTAGAGAGATAAGATGGCGACTTGTCGAAATTTCATTTTATATTCGTTGGAATCCATTATGGAGAGAAAATCCAAGCTAGAGTGAGTTTGTGCAACGCCCAGCTCCTCCTGATGCTTCCCATGTGCTCTGCCATTCTCATCTGTTTGTTCTCTCTCAAGGGTTGAGGCTGGCACAGCATGCCTACCTGGGAAGTGTTTTTACAAATGTATATTTAGAAAGCTTTACCATCATTGTTTGGCATTAGTTCTGCTTTGCTGCCTAGTAGGCCTCCTTGCTGTTAATTAAGAAACCTCTTAGTCTCCAGCATGCGCTTTATGTGCTTAGCATTCTTGCAAATTTCTTTAGTACACTTTAATCTGAATATACCTTCATTAACAACCACAACAACACTGTTTTTAGTAAAAACCTGTAATATGGCATTTTTATATAACAAATGCAAAAATCCATACAGCAAAGAACACCTTAGATCAACAGTCAAACATAACAACGTCTTTGGCAAATGACATACAGTTAATTAAAAAAGAAAAAGAACAAATGTAAACACGACAATGGCATAACACAACAACATGTCATACAAGAAAATGGTAAAGTAAAAAAAAATCAAGGTTTTGGCAAAGTGATGCCCCACAAGAAGCATCTTGTCTAAGTCTGCATTCCCAACCATGCAAAATCCTGTTTCCTCTGACGCGAGGCTGGATTGTACTGTGGCTTAAATAAGCGAGGCCTGGAACGTCCCGGCCTTAGCACCGTACTGTTGTCCCCTGTTCTTCCACAACATTACATCATCTCCCAACAAAGGCCTTTATATAGTGCAAATAGGCTGGCTGCTGTCTTTACAGTTGATCCTACGAAGGTCATTTTTGAAAAGGGGACTGCGAGACTGTGTTTGGTTTGGGCCCTGGAACAGGTCTGCAAGGGAAAAACATATAACTTTATTTATACTTTATATATTCTTTTATCATATAACTATATTTAGCATATAAATAAAACATAAATGTTGTTTTCTTAAAAGTGACTTTATTACTGTGTAAAACAAAACATCTTTCTTACTGCTTATAACCACATGGATACATTTCTGTTGTTTTTAATCTAACTGAAATAATTCGTTACGAGGAGCTGTTTGAAAGAACATACTCCTGTGTATTTCCTTTATAAAATATTTAAAAGTGTGTGCACACTCTCAAGTTTCTTCCCTCAAACTGCTGTTGACATTTTACAATGCACCATCCAAGTGAAGGATGTGATTATTGTGCATCTTTCGGATGCTGACCCTGGCTCCGCCTCAACTAAGCCATTATTTTCATTCCAGTCCTGTTTATTCCCATGTAAACAGAGGCAAAATAATAATCACGTACTATGTGCATTCACACACCCACTGCCACGCACAAGAAACAAACACAAAATGAACGTCCCACCAAGCTTATCATACTAAAACTCCTGCTCTCACAGTGTGTGGTTGATTTTTGGAGTCATGGTGGCACTGATCATGAATTGCTGTGGCTGCTTCACAGTGTAATTCATATTTCATTGCATAGAGTTGATGGAGTCACTACCTTTGGTGCTGATACGAGACTCGCTTTGCAATTTGTTTTCTAGTGGCTAAGGTTTGGATGCAGGTAGGGAGATCGACTCCTTCTTCTGCATGAAAGGGCAGCTTCTAAACAGAGCCTCAGTTCTCCAAGGGGAGATGAAAGCAGTCCTTATCTAGAAGTTTAAGCTCTATATGCAGTGGTGACTGAGCTCTGAGGACTCTGTTGGTGGCAGCAGGCAAGGATAGAGATGGGCTGATATGGAAGGCTAGAGATCAACTGGAGGTTTGAATGGAAGTGCCGATGTTCCTTTTCAGTTAATACTGGACGCTTTTGTGTTCAAAGATAACAGACTGACGTGAAGGTTATAATAAAGCATTCGCTGGGTCAGTGGCTATGGAGTTATCTGAGCCTATTCAGTGGTATTTTGGTGCAGTGCCATGAATATGCATAGAGTAAGTGCAGGAGATTCATAAAACAGGAGAATTATTTCAACTAAAGAGTTCCAAAACTCTCCTGAACAAGAACTACACACTTCCTGGACGAGTTCCTAATTTGCGCTTTTACCACATAGCAGGGGCCATGTGCATTACATAAAAAACAGACGTAACGCAAGCTGTGCGAAGGTTACAACATTTCAGCATGAGACAAAATTACAGCATAGAGACCATGGAGGAGATTGCGATAGAAGCAGTTTTGTCTTGTAGCTTTTTAAACCAATTTCACGCTTTAAGCCTTTTTGCTGCGAGCCCCAGGCCACTAGAAGCATGCACAAAATACACTCCCGTGACGTTTTTGACTCGCCACTTTTGTAAAAATGTGGCGGAAACGTTTCGCTATGCCAGTCTGATGTAAAATGCTTTATTAATCACATTAGTTAATCGCAGGTTTTTTAATATGGTGGGTAAGATGAGGAGGTCATGCTGTAAAGCTTGCATTTGACCAATCAGCGACGTTTAAATAAGCTCCACCCCAATAGTTCCTGGTCAGCAGAAAATGACCTACTCTGCAGCAGGTACTAAAAAGGTTTCTGGAATTATGGCCCAGGAACTCAAATTGGCCCTGGTTCCTCCAGTGAAAATGTGCCTACACTTCCTGAGGTCCTGAAACGTTCCTGGGTTCCCAAAAAGCTTCAGAAACGTGCCTATAAATGCATTTAAATTCATGAAATATCACATACATCATCTAAAAATATGTCTAGAGTGTTAGGACTCAGTTGAAGGACATTGGCGTTACAGAACATCACCATAAGGGAATTACTTAATTACTCAAATTAATTGCTGGAATAGTTGAACATATCCATTAAGCCGGGTGTGCTGAGGCTTTCTCACCTGAGTGCTCTGAGAGGGAGAATGGCGTTGACCTTGCCCACAGGTTTGGGGCCCACCATAGGGGGCATCATCACCAGCAGCCCCCCGGCTCCACTGGAAGGTTTGGCCTGGGCCCCGCGAGTGGGGCTCACAGGGAGAGGCCTCTGTGGGGGGGTGGGGGAAGGCTTTGCATGGCGCTCTGATACCATCTGGGATAGAGAGAGAGAATGAGAGAATGAGAAAAGGGAAAGAGAGAGGAGGGGGGGCAGAAAAATGACTCAGAGCACCTTAGCAAAATGACTACACCAATCATTGCACTAAATAATGTCATTTGACCCGAGCACCATCCAAATCAATGACATCCTGCTGCGCAACTGAGACTGGTGTGACAAACAAATGCACACTAATGCATCCTTAAAGACCTGCATCCGCTTTCCGTAGCATTCATAATTATAGGAGATGCAAAACAGCTCTAGCCCTCCTACTACAAAACAACCCACCAGCCTTGACGTCTCATAAAGCACTGCTGGACTAAAAAAGAAGTTCTTCTTATTCGCTGGGTTTTTGGCCTGCACAGATTTTTCCCTGCTCTAACACATCTGGTTCAAGTCATGAACTAAACCTGTTAAAACAGAGCTGGAGCTAATAAACCTCAACTCTATCAGTTCAGATAATCTCAAGCCTTACAGCACTTATGGAAAACTAGCCCCTGAGTTTTTCTGCTTGTACACATGAAAGAAGGAAGTGTGAGGGCCATGGCTTTTACCACTGGGCTGCGTGTGGGGTTGAGAGGCAGGGGTTTCTTGGGAGGGCTGAGTTTGGGAGCAGTAGGACTGCACTTGGCTGCCTCCAGAGATTTGCTGATGAGAGGAGGAGGCCGAGGCACTTTGACATCACGAAGGTGAGGAGAGGGGGCGGGCCGAAGGGGACGGACAATGTTGACTGGCTGGGTGCCGTTGGAGGCGGGGCCTGGTCGGAGAGGGAGCACTTCCTTACTGGTATGAGGTAGCTTGAGAGTGGAATAGAGTATTGAATAATCAGTCATTGCAAAACCTTAACAGTTATAGTTAAAGTAGATAGTAAGGACAAATAGCATTAATTATGACACAGATATAACCATGAACCTGGAATAATAACAATGTTAAGCTACATTGTGCTCTGTCATGTGATTGTCTGTGGTTCTCTGTACCTTGAGATTGGCACTTTTGTTGGAGGGTCCCACTACCTTCAGATGGAAAGCTGGGTTTAAGTGTCCATTCATCCCATTCTCTACGAAACTCTCATGTCTAGTACAATTAAATCACACACACAGAGTCCTCTTCAACAGGAAAAAGTACATTTTAGAGCATTCCACAGTGGTGTGTTGAGTTTTTGTGCTTTTCTTTTCAACACATTTGAATTTTTCCAAACACAAACATTGAACACTCACTGGGTCTGTGAAAGCAAAAGACACAAATGCCTTTCAAAAGTCTGAACATGCTGTGATAATCTACTATCCACAATAGTACACGCCTGGCCCATTTTTGGGGCTTTATTTTCATGCAGGAGCAAACATAATCAAGTGGTGGTATAATGTGGGCATATTGCAAATTGGCTACTTTTGCGTATTTCTAATTTGGCTGTAAGCAGTTCTTTTCTTTTTTTTGCCCAGTTGCTACTTAATAAATGAGCACACCTATGCTGATGGGGGATGGAGCAGTGCAACAGCGCAACAAGGAGTGTGACATTCGAAATCCATCCTTCACAGTGGTGTTTTAAAGTTTGGTCCAAAATTGCAAATACATTACTGCCTTCTGAAACCCTATTAGTGCAGGCGCAATGCCATGATAGTATTTTCCTGACTTCAAGCGAAATCTTAAAAGTACTGTCCCATTTCTAAAATCCAGCAATTCTATGGCTTATTTTTGCATTTGTAAAATGAGTGATAAGGTGCATTATAAGCCTGTTCTAATAACTGAAGTGTGTGTGTATGTTTGTAACTGAAGATATGGGCACAACACACCTTGACTGTAACATAAAGACAGCATACGTCTCAATAAAGGTGTGTAGTGAGTGTCCCGCATCATGTTATTACTCTCACCAATCCCATTATATCTTTTTAAACTGCAAACATTGATTTTGCAAACATTGATTTCTCCTTCCACTGTTAGTGCATGCTTGATTTTCAGGTGCATTCCTTCATTGTCAGTCCTGTCCTGTTATGTTCCTATTGGCGTTTTAGGCTCTGCTCCTCTCATCTCAATGCCTGGCTGTTTCTGCTAACAGAATAAATAGCTGTGCTGCCAGACCAATGCCAACTAACAATTCAATATTTGAAATTCTGTCTGTTCCGTAATCCACTTTCTTTTTCATCAGACTCAGAATTCGCGCTCTGCAAGTTTTTGATACAACCACGTTTATTGTGCTGCTGAAGGTACCTGTTGTTAGCCTTGGTCTTCTCCCTCTGTGACAGCCATTTGTGGTAATAGGAGGTTTTGATTTTGATGCAGTAAAAGGCGATGAGAACAGCGGGGAGCAGCACCAGAAAAGCAAAGAGCAGGCCAACAACCAGTCCTACCTGGCCTGAGTGCACAGAGCAAATACAGGGAATATTTTCAGACAGACGTGTAAATACCACTTATGCTGAAAAGTGCAGACTTCCAACTATCAAAATAATAGAGTGCACGCAATCACTATATAGAGCTATGAAATACTGAATTATAGATTACTGAGATATTTTTTCATCACATGTGACTTGAGCCTGACATACCAAAAAAAAAAAAACAGCACACCCATCATCACCCTGAGATGGCCATGAAGGAAGAAAAGTGGAAGGATGGAGATCGATGATGATGGTGACATTCTGATAAAAGGTGAGTAAGTGTGAAAGAGAAAGGCGGAGAAGATGGGAGACTAGATATAGAGAGAATAACAGATAAAATCACTATAAATGTTTTTTTATGAGAGGACAGGGGTAGAAAGAGGCAGCAGGATGAAGGAGAAAGGAAGCTGTAGATAGAGGGAGGGAGTGAAGATGAGCTCACTGTCATACTGCACCGGTCCACTGTCCACGCTGCCTCCCAGCCCTGGTTTATCACAATAGGGCGGTGCCCAGCCCCGGTTACAGTGGCAGTTCCCGTTGCTGTTGCACACCTGCATACAAAACAGCACCTTACACTGAATAAGGACAAATGGAAATCTGCTTAAGTCTGACTTAGGTGTGACTCTGTGCCTTCTGCTTCACTGTGTGCTCAGTTAGGGCAGACAAACAAACATATTTTTCTATGGATTTTCTTTCTTCACTAAAGTGCACACTATTGCTTACTTCAACAAATGACAATTTTTGTAAAAAAAAAAAGAAGAATTTAGTCTTTTCAGTGATTAGTACAGATGAATCGTGCAACAATCTGATCAAGGACTCGAGCTAACAAGGTAAAAAAGGTCAGTTTTGATTTCAGGTTGTTTTAACTCCTCTTGAATGGCTGATTCTGATTAAATAGATTGGAATTTTGGTCAAATACCAGGCCATTTAAAACTTTCTTAGTACTTTTGTTTGATGTCATTTAAGAGGTTTAAGCTGTTGAGCCCATCATGTCTGATTTGCAAATTTTTTGAGAATGATGTGATAATGATAATGATGTGTGGTAAGCTAGCTAACTAACTTAGCTAATGTTAGTAATCAACAAATCTTGGTTGTTATGGTTTATTTTGACAGGTTTGGCAGCTGATGAATAAATTGCTGAGAATATTCTGATATGGAGACTGAAATTCCACTCATGTCTACCTGTGACAAATGCAACGTACTTTTCTAGCAGTTAACGTCTAATGATTTAAAATTAAATGGCAAATGGTTGCAATGGTCAATTAGTGCTATCTATTGCTTTTATGTTACTGTCTTGAACTCTTTGAGGTATGTATTTAAAATGAGTTTTCCTTCTCTCTAACTGCAATTGTTTATTATGCACAATACTTTTCATGCCCAATATTATCCCAAATCTAGAGAAAAGTAGAGGCTTGAGGTACTGCAATACCGTTTACTTTGCTCATGATCCACACCCCTAAGCCACGGGATCAATGCTAAATCAACTGATAATGCAAAAGAATAATAATAGAAAAGGGCTTATATTATTATAGGTCACTAATCCACCTTCCAAGCCTTTTCTTGTTTGGCTGCACTTTCAAAACCTGACAGAGTAATGATAAATAAAGAAATGTCAGAATGGAAATAAAAAGGGAGAAATAGAGAAAAAGCAAAGGGATTAAGAAAGATGGTGTTGGGGTGTAGAATACAGTGAGGGTTATGTTTTGATGGATACCAGGTAGCACTTTGTTGGCAGAACGTGGAATCGT
>JAOUQW010000040.1:6985083-6995550 GCA_028565825.1 Olivaichthys viedmensis | reverse complement strand
TTATTAGTATCTAGTGAGCACACGATAATATCTGGTGCTCACTTATTAGTATCTAGTGCACACCTGATAATATCTGGTACTCACTTATTAGTATCTAGTGTGCACACGATAATATCTGGTACTCACTTATTAGTATCTAGTGCGCACACGATAATATCTGGTACTCACTTATTAGTATCTAGTGAGCACACGATAATATCTGGTGCTCACTTATTAGTATCTAGTGCACACCTGATAATATCTGGCGCTCACTTGCACACCAGATTCTTACCTAAAAAATAAATAATTACACCATGTCCCTTAAGTGGCTTTGTAAAATGCACATACACACCCTGACATAAGTGAAAATCTCAAAGCTTATATCATTTAAAATACAGATAACCATGAAATACTTCATTTCAAGCAGGTCTACTCCAACTTTTGACTAGTACTGTACTGGCTTTAGGCTCTTTATGGGTTTGTGACTAACGTGAGGAGTTGTGCGTTGTCGTGTTTCTTGCGGGACTTGAGCTTCTGTCTCCACTGCAGGAAGGACCACAGAGTGGCATTGGGCTCCTCATTGATAATGCACTGATCACGGTCCGTCCACACCTCTAGACCAATCAGAGGCACCCGGATATTCAGAGCCCTGTAGAACTGACCAATCACAACACAATATGAACAGTGACCAAGCTTTTTAACTAATTATTAAAACTGCAGAATTAAGTGGATTCCACCATGCGCACAGTCTGTTACCTTTATAATTTTACATGTTTCACTTAATGAGCCAGTGACAGAACAACAGAGAGATGGTAAATAAAACATCATCCAATTAAATAATAATAAGGATCAAACAAGTGTGATGCTGCTACATACCTTATCAACGTAATTGGCAATTTCCATGATTCTTCGTTTCGTTTTATCAAGGTCCTTGTTTTGCTTTTTGTACTAAAAAAAAGAGACAACAAATTAAAAATACTTCTTTAATAAATGTGCACAAATTCTTTTAAGACTAATTTAGAAATACTCAGTAAAGCACAACAATAAAAAGACCATGTTCCATCATTTGTAAAAAATAAATAAATAAAACTGCTGTCATTTTTGCAAGGTCAAATACCAGCTTATAAGGACCAATATAAAGAGATATTAGATCAAGCGATTATATTCATTTACACCATCCTCTAGAGTATTTATGCCATCCTCTTGACTTGATGACACTGATAAATTATTTGTGTGACAAGTGGTTTATTAAAACGTTGATGGAATTTTGCAATTTACCTTCTCCAAATGCTCTTGAGTTATTTAAGGATAGAAATCTAGCCATTTAAGTAAGACTCTGTGAAACTCATTTAATTGTCAATACATCCACTTCTGAGCATATATGTAGCTAGAGAGCAAAGCAAGATCAGAAAAGAGGTTGGGAGAAAGTGGAAGAGAGAAAGTCAATTAAACACCACTTGCCTGGTTACTGTATTCTGTCTTAAGCCTAAACCCTTTTCTACTGTGTAAGCTGTAATTAATGTAGCTGTGGGTGCAGAGGGATCATGGGTTTACCAGTGTGTTGTCAGCGACTATATAAAGCTCCATGTACTTGGTTGTGCCCCAGGCATTTCGTTTCACCTGTGGAAGTGAACAGATTCAAGGGTAAAGTGGTTACTTTTTCACTTGCAAACATTTGGACTTCATATACAATGGCGTTCAAAGATTCATTACTGTGTTTATAAAATATATTTAATAAACACTAAGTATAAATAATGTAGGCAGTAATGAAAAAGTAAAACCGCTACCGAAGGTAGACACCCTGGCTATGAATACATACAAAGAAAAATAAGTGGTCCTCATCTTATATAGAATTCTCATCATATTCATCAAGTGGGTGAACATTTCAGGACACAATTTTCACAGTTTCGTTCCTCAGTGGGTTTATAGAGAAACTGCAGGCTGCGGTTGCCTTATTTTTCCACACACAAGTTGACTGGAATTGTTTTTGAAAACTAAAAATAGCAAGATTTTTTCAGAAAGGAATCTGAGAGAAATAATTTTTGCAGAATATTGAAGATATTCTTTTAATGAAAAATCTGGTAATACAAAGTTACAAACCGCAAAAAAGGTCAGTGTCACAAAAATCTGTCCTGTCTGGTGTAAGAACAGATTACAAGAGATTATGTACCTTAGATGACGTAAAATTCAGACATTAAATCATTAGACTATCATGGAACAGAGCATCTATTTCTAACACAAGACTGTCTGAATTTATAATCAGCACATTCTGCACCCCCCCCCCATAACTGATTTCGCAAGAGCACACATTTTTAAGATATCCTGCCAAAGGAAACTTACTTCTCCCAGAAACTAAATTTTAAAGAAGTGAAAAGCATGGTTGCCTGGGTGAAATGGGTCATAACTCATAGTTAGGTTAACCATAAGCTTATCAGAGTTATACTTAAACAGTCATTCTATTCCCAGACTCACAGAACATAAAACATATAACATTTCCAATCTTTCCATGTGAACGCATCAGAACACGGTTTCTCATTTGGTTGATGGACATAATGGTATCCTACTGTATACACTGACCCAATGATCTAATTCTAATCAAGTACACTGTCCATGACCCACTGTTTTTCATAAAAGCCAAAACAGCTCAATATCAGAATTTAATTAATTCCTCTTCTCTGTCATGTTAAGTGTCTTCATTTAACCCTTTATATTACAGAGATTATGCTCAAGTCATTTTGACCTCAGAGTAACAGTATTATTAAAAAATTATTTATATTTGTAAATATGAACCAAAAACTGATTTTAGTCTCGGTCACATCCTGTCCATCTCTTATTTGCGCACACATCTGGATCCCAGTCTTTTGTGTGTGCATTTCCATAAATATTGTTTATATGAAACATAATTGATATACAGATAAGACATATCAGATATATTTTATAGTTGTGTTGCTCCAGAATCAAAAGGTCAATGTGAAATCCCATTGACTGAGGAGAAAAAGACCCATTCAGTGTTCTCGCTTACCAATGACTTACTTGTGCAACCAAGCTTATAAGCAGAAAATCGAACAAAAAATTAAAAATCCAAATATAAGAAAAGAAATCGTGTTTCTTTACTGAAATTAAAACGGTGAATCTAGGAGGATCAGTCAACCAGATATAACAATTAAGGCTATCTAGACCATGTTCTGAGACCATTAAACATGTTGGCTTCCTTCAATTCATTAATGAAACAAAATATAAAAATATGAAAATAATATATAAGAGCTCTGTTCTAATAAAGCTTTCACATTCATTTAACTGAGCGTAGTGGGAAACCAGAGATGCAGAGAAAGACAGTGAATGTCTGAAAGCCTTGCAAAATTTAACTGGAAAAAGATAACTGTTATAGAAAGATGCTCAATAGGAGAGTCAGTGAACCTGCTGTCCTTGTGTCATTTCCCAGCATCCCTTGCAGCATTCACATAGCCGAGTGCATTGTTGTTGTTAAAATTCACTTTCTCTTCTAATAGTCACTTCTGATTCTGTTTTACCTTCCCACAGCATGATGGAGACAAGGTTGTTTTCACCAAGATATAAAAAAAGGTGTCCACTCTTCTCAGTCTCATTAAGTCAGCCTCAGCTACTTATTTAAGGCAGTGAGATGGAGCGTGTTCTCTAAAATGTGTCTTTCAAAAGAGTGGAGTGAAAGATGCAATTAGCCTGATTTGCATATATGAGTCACTAATTCAAGCTCAAAATGTGGCAATATACTTTGATGAATCCTTTCAAATAGGCACTGAAATCAAAACTACACTTATTACAAGCATGATCCAGTCATAATAATATACAAGCATTATACCATCCAATAATATACTGCATGAATGGTTTTGCTGCATATGTGAGGGCTTAAAGAAATTTCATCATTCGCAACCAAATATTTTTCCCATTTTATCATCAACATTACAGAGTACAAGTGTTTGGTGAAAAAAATCCAGGCTCTTGCAAATGAGTTATTGGTTTACTGGGGTTTCACTGAGCCAAAACACACAACACACCAAAGCACTGTTCATTAACTTTAATGTCTTCATCATAATGTCATATTTGCATTTCTCAACAGGGCCTAAATGACTACACAATATTAAAGATTGGATCGAATATGGCATATCAAAGCCCTTTTAACTAATGAAGACAGAGAAAATGGGTCCATCCTGCTTATTTGCTTATGTGCAACCTTGTGTTGCTTCTTTAAGAGAGAAAGAAAAAAAACATCAAGAGCTTTAGCTCCCCTAAGGAGGCAGGATTACTGTCTAAGCAGCCCAAAAAGGACAAACGTATACCAGATGCAAGGAGATTAACTCACACCTATCAATAGCCTGTCAGGCTCTTCATCAATTTTAATGGTTAAATTGGGCTTAAGTGCTGTAAAGCTTGAAGCCCTAGAGTTTTCCTTCCTGTGTAAGGTACTATAACACGGCCCACAATGACTGAAAACAGTCTGAAGTGAATTGCAGAGCAAGTGGCTCACCTTCCCACCAGAACGAAATGTTCCTGTATATGAGTGGCCTTGCTTCAAATACGAACATAAGCATGGCAGCATAGAGAGTGTGATTAGACTGTCGATTGCCTGTGTGTGAGTCTGCCTCTTTGACTACATTACGTACAATTGAAGCCACACAGCACGACAGAGGAGATCAAGTTTTATAATGATAATGACTCATTATTATGAGTTTAAAGACACTCACAGATGCATTATGTTGAGATGAGTTTTTGTTCAGGCAATTAAATGCCTTTTGGTTTACTCTGTGTCCTGAAATTGCAGTTTATCACCATATTTGCTTGAAAGATGTTATTATGTATATGTGTGAGTGTATACAAGTGAGTCCAGATGCCACAGCTTATAATAAGTACATAATAACATAATACAATTTCCTTTATGGAGAGAGTGTATTTGATAACCCACCCTTTGATGCAAAGGTTTAAGGAGACCGCTGAGCAGGCCTTCACGTCCAGTTTGATGACCATGTCCACATGTGCCACCTATATTTGGCAGCTCGTCTGTGTGATAGAAGATGTGGTGGAGAATCTCCTGCCCTCCTACTGGCTCTAAGTAGTAAGTGTCACTGGAGTTCAGCACAATCAGGCCCCTAGGAAAGGCATTTTACAATACACTTCACGGAGGATGACATACAAAAATGAAGCTTTTCTATTTAGCTTAATTTTTTATTACTCATCAGTAGGGGGCTCCTGAAAGCTCTAGTAGTTCTGATGTTTTTTGTTTTTTATTGCCTTTAGGCAATGGTACTAAATAACAGCAATTAAAAGTACAGTAACTAGTAGCTTAGATGGGTCTGCTGTAATTGCTGGTGGTGACACTCAATTTGGTGTTTAATTGTGGCTGTTTCTGCCACACAAGATCTCTACCAATCACCACACACACACACACACAGACACACACACACACACACACACACACAGCGTAATGAGTGGAATTTTAATAAGTGAGTCTTTTGTCTGGCCTCAGTGTGACTGGTAGCTGGCCGTGAGTGAAGTGCGCATTACTGTAATGATTGCTGTGCATTTTCTAATCATGGAAAAAGCCACTTTGAAACCTCTGCTTGGAGGTTTTTTTTGTTTTTGTTTTTTTGTCCTACAACATTAACAGTCAAGTTAATCACATCTTCTGTAATAAGTGAGGTGTTATAAGGGTGTGATACATGCCACAATAATTAATCTCTATTCAGCAACAGGCAAAAACATTCAATGCTTTTTAACATTCTGCAAATCTATTGTGTTTGCTATTTGTTAAATACATTTTTTGTTTATGCTTTAAGGCCTAAAACTTATTACCAAAATGATGGCTGTTGTCCTTAAGCAGCTGCCAAAGCCACAAAAAGGGGGAAATTATTCTGAACATTGTGTGATGTAGATTCCGATCACCGAGGCCTTGGGCAACTTTTGCTTCGCTTTGAATTGCCATGGTGTGACCTTATTATGTTTTCAAACATAATTCTGTTTCATAAATACTCAGAAATATATGTTTGGAATTTTTCAAATTCCATTGTCACAGAGTTTCAGCTAAATACACATTGATCATTCTGAACTCCAGTTATGGTCAATGGTGTGCCTGCAAATAAACTGGAGTCGCAGTGAAAATACCTGATCGTATTTATAAGCTGTAGTGCTTATACATTGGTTCTACCAAATGTCTTCAACATTATTTCTTATTATTCAATCTGTCTTTTTTAAATTGAAAAACCCTTGGTAATATCTCTAGAGACAGGCTCCTGGGGTTTGCAATTAATAATGCTATCATTTTGATATGACTATCAAGCATGTTCTAATAGTCTGAAAATTGTCGAGAACACAGTGAATGTCTGATGAGTGATGACTAGTGTAGCGTGTGTCCTCTATCACTGTGAACACCCTGTATTTTTTATGCACAACTATAAGCTTTATGCTTTATGACGTATGTTCCAATCTTCAAGCTCATTCTCCTACAAAGTATTTTCAAACACTGTATCTGGAAGCAGGCAATAGCCTCTTTCTCAAACACTGGCTCAAGCAAGATTCAGCTCAATCTCAACCAAGCGTTTGGAAGCAAACAATGAGCACTGTGCTTTCAATACTCACACACAATACACTATGGAGTCGCCCACGGCTGTTACGTTTGACTGGGTTTATGACTATCCTAAGACCTTTTTCATTTCAGTGACTGCTGTTCCCTTACATATAAGACATAACATATTCTTATACATTTTGACTTGATTGAAAATTAGTATGCATATTAGCAGAATACGCCTGTTAGTTTACATAGGGTTACGGAGCAACTGCTTGAACTCACCAGGATCAAACTGTACAGTCTTGGTACTAAAATCTTATACATTTTGTAAAGAAAAAAAAAAAAAAGGCTCTATGAATCTGTGCAAACTAATTCTGATTAGTTATCAGTATGTATGTTCAATGTAATTTACATAAAAATTACACTTTCACTAAAGCCCAAAGCATATTTGGAGGATAATCAGAGATAAATTTGAAATTTATCTTTGGAGTTACGGGAGGCTTAGATTCAGCTTGAGCACTGAGGACTCAATTGTATAGACAATAGACACGAAGCTGGAGTTGATTGTATAGTGCATTAGGCTCATGTTCAGATCTGTGTGCGCCTGAATGGATGCATTTATTATATCTTATAGCTACATGTGACGAGTTTTAAGGCACACATTACGTAACATATAAACAATCACACACACATACACAAATATACAAGCACATCATTGTAACCCATAACAATCACACAACTATAGACACTACGCAATATAGCACATAACAGCAGTTCATGCATTTTTTCATTGCATTAGCTAGTGTTTACATTCCTGAAACACAAGACTAAATAAATTGAACTTATCGTGGCCTTGTTTTGACCCAAAAGAATCAAATTACATAAAGCATCCAGCTCATACCTCACTCCAGCGCATGTGCTCAGAGCAACCCAGGAAGAGGAGTGGTCCTTAACACTCCCATGATAGAAACAATGTTGATCCTAGAGAGAGAGAGAGGGAGACAGAAAGAAAACAGAGCGCATCGTGAGCCAGGCCTGAGCAAGGATAGAAATCAATGCCACATGACATGCCTTGGTCTAGGCCAAGGGTCCCTAATTCCGGTCTCGAAGAGTCGCAATCACAGTTTGGTGATTTTCCTGCTCAAAAACTGTTAAATTGTTGAATTACTATGTTTCGTAGATATGTTAAAGGAGGAAAATCACTAAACTGTGCTGCACTCACACTAAAATGAAAAATAGAAGGCTTTCAACTAGAGTGATATTTAAAAAGAAAATAATCCAGTAGAACAGTCCAAACAATAGCTGCCGTACTTGTGAGATCTATAAATCATACAGGATTTTCTACTCTATTTTTTTATGGACATGGCTATAGTGTCTCACTCAGAGGAGGACAGAGTGCTATTATCGACCTTTTAGGTCAAATCCCTCATAATAATCACTCTCTTGACTGTTCTACCAACATTTGGGAAATAATTGCAACACCTAAATTTTCTGAAACAGATCCAGATTGTGCACAAGCGTCAGCCTTTGGCTATTTAAAGAGTCAGTTCGAACAATCAGACCGTGAAATTAGCTCATTTATTTGAACAGAGAGGAAGCAAGGCAGAACACTCATGCACAGCGGACACACAAATCAATTGTCACTGGAGACACAGGCTGACAATCTAAGCTGCTGACAATCTCATTGGCTATTCTCGTCCAGGTTGATGCTGCATGGCTAGTTGTGATTGCAGGTGCACTCTTAAGAGAAATGTGTCTTAAAGGAATCTAGATGGGGTATTAGAGCTGTTTATGAATTAACATGATAAACATTTTCTTGGTCGGTCTTTCTGAAGAACTGTTCCAACATAGCAATTATAACTACAGTGGTTATATGTGCATGCCCAAAAAATAATTGAACTTCGGATTTAGAGTAGCACACGAAAAAAATCTGCACACCTACGTGCTAAAAAAATAAACACCGTAATGATAGCAATACTTAAAGACTTGTGGAGGCTTTTATGTGAGGCTGAGGTGGTAAAGTGTCTGACAGATATAACCACAAGGTCACAGGTTCTGAATAGCCAGTATCAGTGTGTGTGGTAAAGCACAGAAAAATAGCAGAGAAGATATTATCAAACTTCCAATTTCCCTGCCTAAAGGTGCTGAGCAAACCTGCCAATATTCGGCTCGGGTTGTGAATATAAATAGCAAATCTCTTAAAATGCCTTAAAATGATAACGTAGTTAAACCGCAATTCATAGTATCTTCATTGCATTCTTCCCCTCAAAAGCAGTTATTAGAAAGTAAATTACTTGGTAATTTTGTATAATATTAGCGAATTGCCAATCAAATTAACAGGACAGATTTTAACACATGGAATTGCTTCAAGCGTAGCTATACACATCGTATTGCCATTAAGAGGAAATGAATTCAAAACAGTGCATGCAGCATGGTTATTTTCTGTTGGATTGGAGTTACAGATTGGATAAATAGGGGACTGTTGGGGATCCACAGCTGTCATGTTTGTCTTGTAAACTCTATGTCTCATTTTAGAGTCACCCCTGCTGACATGCTCAAAATGATTAAAGTCAGCTCCACATTCCAATTAGCAGCACTAAATTGAAAGCACCACATCACATACTGTATGTGGATAATATTTTTTCTTACAAAATATCAGGCCAAGACCTTTCAAAAAAGAAAGGCAGTGGCTAGCACTGAAACAGAGCCAATGACTGAGATTAGTAGCTGAAGTTCCTCCCCAGCTTCCTCTAACAACTGAAGCAGATGTTTCCTAATAAAGAAACTGAGCAGTACTCAGGAAGACACTCAATATGAAATAATGACTGCCAGCCAAAGGTGTACCATGTAGTTCCTGCCTTGATTTATTCCAGCAAATTAGAAAAGCTTTGAATGGGCTTTAATAACTACATCTGACATATACATGTCAGTTCTAAAAATGAGTGACTATCATGACAGTCTAATCTGCCAGCAGCAAGATTCACATCCAATTGATTTTCTTTGATGTAGGACTTCTTCATTAACATTTTAACTGAATAAGTGTGAGTGATTGTGCATGGGAGGGGGCATCTTTACAGAGTATCAACTAATGTCAAATCAGTTGGCTTCTGACAGCACGTTAGTTGTGATTTTTACTAGAGCTGCACAATATAGACAAAAATAGTTAATTGAGATTACACTGCTTTATACTGTTATATTCCTTGCAACATATTTAAACAATCCAGTAAACCTGTGATGTGTCAGGTTTAAAGATTGGGCTGCATTACTTTGACCAAAATTAATTCCTTTTCTTTTTTTATCATGCCAATCCCACAATTTATTAAAAGCACCCACGGAAGCTTTATCTGGACCCTCTGAGGTTACACAGAATGCTCACAGAACATAATAGAAAATGTGATTTATTAGAACGCTCATTTGCATATTTCAGGCTTCTACAATATCAGTATTGCAAAGGCCAATATGGTGGTAATGACTGACGAACAATATGTTGTGCAGCCTTAATTTTTACCCAAAGTATCAAACAAAATATGAAGTAAAACATAAGATTTAAATCAAGCCAAATTTTAAAGTGGTTCTCTTTTTCCTGTTAGTTGGTTCCTTACTCCTAGTTCTCCCAGTCAGTCTTTGCTTCTATTTTCTTCTTTTGAATTAAAGCTTTAATTACAACTTCTTGTATAGTAGAACAAATTCAGCAGGACTCTATCCATAGCAAGGAGCAACACACAGGATTGAATATGCTGCTTATAAAAATATGAACCCCGTCTATGTATTGATAGATTGAAAACGCTTAAGTCATAGTTTAAAAAGAGAACAAGAATCATACTTTGCTGATATATTTTTTAGGAAGTTGGGATTTGAGGAATGTTGCTGTTGTATACACTCACCGAGCACTTTATTAGGAACATGTACACCTTCTCATTCATGCAATTATCTAATCAGCCAATCATGTG
>JAOUQW010000040.1:6946092-6964712 GCA_028565825.1 Olivaichthys viedmensis | reverse complement strand
CCTCACGCTGAAGAGGGGAAGAAGAGATGGAATGGAGGAGGTGGAGGCCGATAAGTGAGATGGAAATTACAAGAGGGTATCAAGGAAGGAGAGGGACTTGGAAAGTGTGTGCAAAGGAGGAGAGGACAATGCTGTATTCTTTCATGTGATATCTCTGGAAGTTCATGACAGAAAATACTTACTTTTCCTCCAACAAAAATTATTCTCATAAAAACTTTTATTGAATAATAATATTTTCTCATTAAGCACAAATCATGGCCATAATAAAAAAGAAAGGTTCAAAAGTCTGAAAAGGTTTTTAAAAATTTGTCAGGACTTAGATGCATGGGCATCCAACAATTGGAACGTTGTGCTGTGGTAAGATGAGACAAAATTTTTACTTTTTGGTCATGCACACCATTGGCATGTTTGGCAAAAAAAATGACCTGTTTACAAGAAAAAGCCTCCAAACCCACTGTAAAATATGTTGTTGGATCATTGATGCTTTGGGGCTGTTTTGACAGTACTGCTCCAGGGCCTGTAAAGATTGATGGTATTATGAATTCCAGGATATTTTTGCCCACAACCTTGGTCCTTAGATGGATCGTACAACAAGATAACAAACATGCATCCAAAAGAATGAACTATTTAAGAAAACTTTTTTATGTTTAGAAACAATAAAACTATACAGTGTCTGCATATGTTTAAGCTCAAAATATCACATTGCATGTGTTATTAATTTTATACATTCATTTTTGCTGTGAATGTGCCAGTAATTCTGGAGTTGACTGTCGCAGGTAAGTGTAAGGGCCACATCTTAAAATATAATTTATTTTATATCCAGCATGCATGACCGAAAGGGATATTTTTCTTAATGATCATTAAATGTCTTTCATACTTTGAGTCCTAGGCATATGAGTTTCCTAATCCCTACAACAGAGATGGATGAGCTATTATAGAAAACACATTTTGCTTCGTCCCAGCACACATCCATTCTAGTACATTAAAAACTAGAATTGGAGAAAACTCATTTTCTCAAGCCATCACAACAAACACTGCCGGTGCACACAGTCAGATATGGCCCAATATTCTCTACTGCCCTGGGATAAATATTTATGTGAGTGGACTCAGTCAGCTCTCTCCTAACATGATTATGTCTGAATGACGAATGAATGAGGAGCTCAGACCCAGAGAGTCTGTTGCTCAGCACAAGATGCCCACTTCCTGAGAGCTCCCACTGGGCTGAAGAGCAACTGTGCCAGCCTGAAAAACGGCACCGTGCTGGGTGCCTATGACAGCACTATCCCACCCCAAACCAGCTGGAGCTCTCACAGCAAGCGGGAGGGAGTGTGAGCCGAGAAAGGCTACTTATATAGCACAAACGGTGGAGAATTTCATATACATCTCATATCCATGTACATAAGTTAACCTGAAAAACAATCCATTCCGGTGGAAACCCAATGCCCAAAGCAATACATTTAGTTAAACCTTTGATGAAATAAAGTCAATGCAGGATGTAAAGTTGAAATGTAAATTCTGTGGCAAGACTAAAGCACCAACTTATACTGCCTTCTTTTGTATTGAAATGAGAGAGGCTTATGCTTGTGGATGGAAAAGTGGTTTAGCTGCTTGAAATCCTTTTAAAAATGATTAGACACAGTTATACCAGATAACAGAGAAATATCAAGGACAATTGAGAAAAATCATTAAGGACCCAATTACATTAAAACCATATACTGAACCATACATTTCCTCCAACACAAATCCCTCTTTAATTTACATAACCGCTTTTAGGGTTTGTTCTCATATGCTTGTGTGTACATTTCTTATCAAATAGTGAATAAAGTCAAGCAAACAAACAATTCATGGACAGGGTTTTTTTTTCCAACTAAGGAAATACGACATTTTGTTCAATTGGGTTTTTAAACAGGCCAGCTGGAAGCCTGATGAGGCACAGTATCTCCTGGGACAGAGAAGGTTAATATGACCTGTCTGCCATGGTCTGTCTCTGATACTCCCAGATCATATTTACCACAGACACCCCATGACTTTCAGCCTGGCCTGACCTACCATCATTCATAGTTTGTCTGCTGCGGTCTCCAAAGAGAATCTTAAAGTGGAGGGATGCAGAAAACTCACAAGCCCATGTTTCCAAAAGACATTGAAAAATGAGGCCCCAGTTATCTCCTGTCTCCAAACCCAGACTCAGCTTTGTTCCAGAGGAGCTGTGGGAGTACTATTAGACCTCTAACGCAAATTCGGCTTCACCTCTGTGCTTCCTCTAATACTGCTTTGGATTAGGATTTAAGGAAGATGATTCACTATATTCACTATAACTTCAGAGGTAACGTAATTTTTTTCAGAATCACTGATTTTAGACCAGCCTCAACACAGTTAAGAGTTTTTAGCCGCATTTGAAGACCTGATCAAACATTTCAAGACTGTGTATGACTGTGTGTGTGTCTGTATATGACATAGTCTTTTTCAAATAAACTACTTGGGGGGGGTTTGCAAGTACAAAGCATGCTGTGGTAACTCTACCAAAATAAATGTTTAGCTAAGCCCTATAAGTACTCTCAAACACTTCGGAATATAGTTTCAAACACTTCGGAATATAAATACACACATACACACACACACACACACACACACAAACACACACACATACATGCCACCTTGGCACAAGGTGCACTGAAACATGTAAGCAGACACAGTTGGGCAGAATCGAAAAGACTCTTTTTAGCGTATTAAAACATTTCCAGAACTCTCAGCTGCATTCATACTTTTTCAAAAGCAGACTCGAGCTGAATTCCTGTGGCCCAACAAAATTGAACTCAGCACTGTAATTCAAGTCTTATCACAGCTTGTCAGTCTTCTCCGAGTCAATATTTGAAGTTCTTTGAAATACTTATGCTTTTTGGCCACTAGGAATGGAAAATACAATCAACAGCCTTTTGATCTGCGATACGTGCTTTTATGTATTTTGGAAGACACTTTTATCCAATGCAACTTACAATTTAAAGAGGATGCAATCCACGCATACAACCTGCGCAGTTAAGGTTTAATCACAAGCTCAGAGCCTTAACCACTGAGCTACCACAATAATAACCATAATAAGTGCTATTATTCTGATAACCTTTCAAAACTTTTCCTAATACCTTGGGTGAGAACAATAATGCACTTAGGTTCAGTCCACTTCATAAAAAAAATAAAAATAAAAGTAAAATTGCCAACTCTTTTAATTCTCTCCTTAGAAATCATAACTTCAGCAAAGTGGGTCATTTGACCTGACTGACTAAACAGCATTAATGAAGAAACATTACGTCCTTCAGCCTGTCAGTTAGCCATTAATCAACAGACAACAAGCTGTTTAATCAATGCTATCGGTTAATAGGTTAATTTCACATTTCAGATTTGAACTAGCAGGTCATCGCTGTCCAAAAATTATGTATGATTAATGATAAGAAAATGTGTTTTTTCGTGCTCCTGAAAAATTGGAATTTTGGAGATACATGTTTTTCATTGGACAGCGACGAGGTGTATCATTCATAAACAATGGGGCAAATACGCATATTTGTTCGTTATTTTGGGACTTGTCCATTAACGGTTGATCGTGCTAATCATCGAATAATGACTGCTGGTTAACAGTCAAAGAAATATGCCAAAATTTACATCCCTAACACATGCAGTCATTTACAATGGCTAGTCTGTTAGCATTTCGCCAACTTTTAATGCTGTTTGTTTTGCTTAACCCCAATGTCTGGAACACATTTTCATTTTTAATTTGTCCGAGCACTCACAAAAATATATGTACATGTCAAAGCAGTCCACACTCAAGACTAGTGAGAAAAAAGAAGCCTCTTTTTTCTTCACTGCTTGTCCAGAGGAGCATAAACAGAGCTGGTTTGAACAGCAGCGTTTACGTGGGGCATAACTTCAGACCTAAGCCAAATATCACCTACTCTGAATGAAATTTCCTTGACTGCTCACAAAGTGTAACAAACTCGGAGCTTGGACGAGAAAAGAAAACACATTGGTATGGAGAAAATTGAAAAGCAGACAGAGGAATGAGGAAGGGAAGAACAAAGACAACCATATATAGAGAAACTGACTTTGGAGAAGGGGAGCGGCATAGGGGGAGAATGGGGAGACTATGGAGAAGAGGAGTGGGGGGGCCCAAGGAGAAGAAACGTAATTCTTTGTGGGATTGCTGGTGTCAAAAGTGCTTATTTTTGTTTCTTGGGTCTCCTCCCATGTAACCTTGTTCTCTCTTTCTGTTCTGCTCTCTCACTCTATCTGGCTTTAAACTACTCTCAGCACAGTCTACAGTAATGCTTATATATGATCACAATTCTTCCCCAGATGAGTTATAAAACAAAAGGGGTGAAAAAGTGCACTGATAGCTTTCCCTCTACTCCAACCCATTCCCATCCTTTCTCCTTTTGCCCCCTGGTCAGCATTTCAGCGAATTAGAAAGGAGGGGAAGTGAAGAGATTCTGTTTCATGTCAAATAAAGCTCTAATGCGATCTGAGTGGCTACAGGATTGCTAAATTGCTGGCTTTCCAATTGTTGAATGTAAATGTTTATTTTATTGATTAAATAAAGGAAACAAGAACTATTCGAACTTGCTGATCTTTATCATTCTGTGTCCACGGGCACCCAATAATTCCATATGAATGTAATCATGCCATACTTTGATATATGATATCGTACTTCAGTACACTAATAATGTTCTTTGATGTATGATGATATTTTGGTGTACAGGGATGGTGGTACAAAATCAATGAAAGGCAATGAGACTACCTTCTTTATTTACCCTTTATTTAATCTAGGGATATAAGCCACATTTCCATCTAAATATCAAACTAAATTTAAGTGACCAATTAAATTGAAAAAAAAAAATGATGCATTTTCATTAGCTCTGTTTAGGTGAATAAATACATCATGTCCCTGCATGCATATCTCTAATGCATATCTGCATATATGTATCTACCACAAACATGAACAGAGTGCATGAACCAAGTGGGCAGGCACTCATTTTTGATAGCCACATATTGTGTCCTTAGATATAGGCACAATGCACTGGCTAATATCCTGGTGCTGTAAATGACAATTTATCAGTACCATTTAATTTGCATATATATTGAAATTACATTATTTATTCAGCAAATCAGTTTCCATCTGAATTTTTATTAAACTTCCTTTTATTGACTAAAACAATTTGATCTTCCAGTGAGTGTAAATTAACAATAGGGAACTCTATTTTATTTTATTTTTTATTTTTTTATTATCATTTTTTGTGAGACAATGATTTTCACGTAAAAAGCACTTGGATGGAACTATTAGAACTTGCCAGACAGAGTGAGAGAGTAGAACAGAAAGAGAGCACAAGGTTACATGGATGAAGCTGCTTTGAAAATTATGTCTGCCATAAATGGTGCTCTCAGTAAAACTTATCTTATGGTAAAGTCAATAGCTATAAATGAAGCAAAGTAGGAGAGTAAAGGAGAGTGTAACCTTAACTGCTTTTGTAAAGTAAAAACCCCAGTGCACACAGGAAAGAAGGCAAGCGGGAGGCCTCTTTTTTCTCTGTTTCTCCAAACGGTCTTTTCTGTTTCTGAGTAGTCTGGCAGACAGCCTGCTCCTCAGCTTGCATTCTCAGGAAGCAGCATATGTGTGTGTGTGTGTGTGTGTGTGTGCACGTAAAATTACATCCGCATGACATGCATTCAGCTCCATTCCAAACAGCTCCATGACTCATTACCTCATAGGCAGAACAGCAACAAGTCCAGCCCACAGTCCAAAATCTCTCATTATCTGTGTGTGCATAAGTGTGTGTGAGGCCAAATTTTAAGAGAGGGAAAGAAAGAGCGTGAGAATGGGAGACAACATGAGCGAGGATGTTATAGGAGGTAGAAAGAGAAGGACAAAAGAAAGACACAGAGAGAGAGAGAGAGAGAGAGAGCGTGAGAGAGAGAGAGAGAGAGAGAGAGAGAGAGAGAGATGATTGCAATTTGAGGAGATGTGGTACCAATGTAGAATGTAGAACTTCCTTTTATGGACAAAAATGGCAATTATTTTACGTGATCCGATGCCTCAGATTAACAATAATGAGGATTCAGTATGTATTTAGTTTTTTTTTGGAAAAGTCACAAAATATTCAGGATACCTGAGATTGGTGAGATGCTCTCACAGTGCACACAACAGATATATTTGTGATTTTAGAGTGCACTCTTTAAACAGCAGGGCTAGGTTACCTCTGTCTGCTCTCAGCATGGTTGGGTCTGAGTAGTTTATACTCAGTATGTGTTGACCCCCACCCTTGTTGAAAAAGTGGGTGGCTATTTGATTCTGAGTGGGTTCCTGATAATGTGCCATTTTCACATGCCCTTTTCAGTTCAATCAACACTTCAGTTATGTTGGGCAATAGCCTGGCTACAAGTAACAAAGCTAATAGTTTAACTACAATTCCCAGTAATGAGGTGGAACCGCCACTTCTTTTTAGATCAAGTACGTAGCTTGTAGGCAGTGTAGGCAATGAGTAGCGGATAAACGTAACATCATTCCATTTTCTTAACATGCACAATATATATTTTTAATTAATCATGTTATATATTTGTTGTCAGCTGGTTGGTGCGCAATTCTTACAGGTTGCTAAAGAGTCAGCTCTCTCTCTCTGACCTGAGACAAACAAACCCTGGACTGATAATCTGTATTTTCTGAATTCTGCAAAATGAGCGTTCCCTTTGAGCCAAAAGCATGGCTCAATTCGACCTGCCATCCCTCAAGGCTCAAGGAAGACATGCATCAATACTCTTCTTTGTACTGGCACCCAGGTGGTGGAATAAACTTCCCCTGGCTATCCGAACAGCTGAGTCACTGGCTGTCTTCAAACGAAGACTGAAGACCCACCTCTTCACATTAAACATTTAAGCACTTAAGCAAGCATTAAATCTACCTAAAAAGAGAGAAAAAAACTACTTGTACTCTGTTTTCTTTGCCGTACTTACTCTCTTACTATCTCCTCTCTGACAAGGTTTCAGCCTTACAGTATCCCTAGACCATGGCCTATTTGTAGTAGCGTGAGGATATGTTTTTTGATAGAGACTACAAAGCACTTCTGTAAGTCGGTCTGGATAAGGGCGTGTGCTAAATGCTGTAAATGTAAACGTAAAATGAATGCAAATGAATTTGTGCCTTTATTTGTCTTCAATATTATGCAGTGTGCTTAGGTGGGTGTTAAATAACACTGCATTATTTGATTGGTGTTAACCACTTGTTTTTTCCTCATCAAACCACACACACACACACATTTTTTAACATAAAGTTGCATGTAGACTGTTCAATGACAATGATATGTCTGGACACTTTTCTCCTTCAGAGTTAAGTCAACGTCAACATTTGCAGCAGTTTCTTACAAAGGCTATGCAGGCTCCATATCTCTGAAGGATAGCTTTAATGTAGCTGAGATACATTTTTTGTAGAATAACTTGTAGCTTTGCTGAATACATTTTTAAAGTAGCTTGCCCAACACTGCATTCTGTATGCATATAAAGTCATGTTTTTACATATCTCAACCCATGCATTGGTTATTATGTGATTTTGACTTCTTGCTGTCACTGATGTCCTTGGACATTTTTCTACATTTTCTAAAAACAAGAACTGGCCCAAGCAGGAACCAACCTAACTTGGGGTTTTAGTTCACTTTGCAATAAGTTGACAGACGACTGAAACGGTCACAGTGAAGACAGTAAAAGCATTGAATCGTCATTTCGGTGCACACCAAAACCATTGTTAACGATGCCATCATGGAAAAGCTGCTCAGATTAACATTGGTCCTTCAATCGGTTGTTTGGTTTCTAATGAAATTACGGACGATAAATCTCGATGATGAAGGGTTTTTAAATTCCATCAAAATTAACGACGAGACGAAAAATCCACATCATGACAAAATTATTTTAATTTCAACCGATTATTGATGTAAAGTTGGCACCCTGTATGATCAGAAAATGAAAGCAGTTCTATTCGTTAATGTGCAGGATAAGAAATAAAGGAGCATAATGTTGCTTTTGATGGCAAAGCACCAACAAACCAGACAATTTGGGGTTTTCTGTTTCTGTTACATTTTCTCCAAATGTAGTGATCGACAATTCCCACCCATCAGCTAGTCCTCCCCTGTCACACAACAGCTACCAACCGGGGAGGGTGAAGGCTGACATGTGCCACATCTTTTCAAACTGCTGCTTATGCAATGTCACAGGGCAGCTGAACACGCTTTGAGGAGCTGCTATCTGCCTTCTTCTGTATACATGATCTCACACACCACCATGATTATGTCACTCCGATCAACAGGCAAGAGAGAGGAATGCCATTAGAGATCCACACAGATTACTTAATTGAAGCAATTATCCTGCAATTTAGGTCCACCTAGTGTTTGGAACTATGAATGGTGTTATGTAAATGTTTGGGAGCAAGCTCACACCTCAAAGTCCTCCCTCCTAGCTAATCTATTCCCTATTTACCAGCCCTGTTATCACACAAGTTATCATAATGATTACAACTGCTACACTACACTCCTACACTACACTGTTGGATCGCTCCTCAAACAATAATCGACAAATAATGGTGTGGTCTGAACTCACAATTATAGAAATGAAAGGGAAACAACTTCTGATTAGTAATTTCTTTCAAAGATTAAATAGTGATTGTGCTTTTATCATTTTAATTTTACCCTTGTGTTTACTTTAGTAAACCTCCACATCATTCTGCTCAGCTATTTGGGCAGCCCATATTAGCGCATGTAACCAAACCAGGGTAACAAAGGGCACACAGCAAACCCACATGCAAGCAACTGTACAATCCTCAACCATCCCCCATTCCCCCCAACCCTCTTACACATGTACACACTTGTACACACACACCCACACACAGAAATGAATAGATGGACTGCCATGAATTGACCTCCCTCTATTCCAAGATGTGCCACATGAAATGTCACATGTTATTCATAAATCAATGAAGCTGTGTGTTATGTGAATTTTATATACATCTTATCATTTTGTCAGTCAAGGTCTTGGCTTAGCTTGACATTTCCTGGTTGCCTAGAGCATCACGTCAACACAAGTAGGTTTGAGGTACCTAAAGGTCAGCAAAATCAATACAAGTGAATATGTCAATGAGGAAGGAAAGGCTGTGGCGATATAATTAGTTATCGACACAGCCACAGATGTGTCTATGTGTGTGTGCTAATATTTGTGCATATTTGTATTTGTGTGTAATTTGGGTTTACCATTTCTTATCTTGAAACAGAATCCTATAGATTGCCCTGTATGCAGTAAACACATTTCACACAGGAAACCATAATCACTTCTCTTTTTCTTAAAATAAAATAAAATAAAAATAGCGCAGCAACCAAACCTACTAGGCTGTATATTTTTGGGTTCTGTAAAGCAAGAACATGTGCAAGAAGATTCAAGATTCAAGATTTTTATTGTCATATGCACAGGGAACGGACAGTTGCACTGTACAATGAAATTCTTACTTTGCACTTCCTACCGGCCATCAATAACAAAATAAACTATATTAATACTATACAGAAATATTAAAAGTAAAATATTAAAAGTAAAATTTCGCAGCTTCTGTAGTGCAAAATGGCAAATGCAACAGGTGCAGATCGTTCAAGTTGTGCATTGTAGTGCAAAAGAGTCTTCAAGTATTAAGGGTTTAAATGAAATATAAAGATTGTAGTGAGAACTTTTTTCATGGCTTTTCATTTTTTGCAATTAAATGAGCCACTAAATCAAAAAAGACGTTGCTCGACTGATAAGGTATTTTAGCCTTACCTGTAAAGTTGCTCCTGTGTCTTTGTGTACCGTGGTGTGGGTGAGCCAGTGGGCCGTCACTTTCTGTCCTCGCTCCTTCCATGCTGAAACAAAGCCACACACATGAATGCAGGGACAAAATTTGCAACCCAACTGTATTTTTGCATGTTCACATGTATGCTCATCTTTCTTTTCACAGCCTATCTATGTAGCATGTCTAATTTTCAGATAATAAAATCACTGTTATATGTGCCTATTCTTATAAAATGTGTTTGTGGCATACAGGAGTACAGTAGGCTAATAGAACTCATTTTCAGGGGAATCAGACTTTCTGAAACACATATTAAGGTCAGACTCATCCATATTGCTCATTAAAATGCTTAATTAGCTTAAACACTCATCAACTCTGGAATTAAACGTAATTGTGGTCAATGGGTCAAAATTTTGCTTTCCATTAATCATTTGATCATTGTCATTTTATGAGTCTTTCAACTTGTGTTGGTTTGTGCAGTAAACATGACAGCCAAGACCTAATATCCAAAACCTGCAGCTCAATTCAGTATTCTTCACAAGCCTTTCTGAATATGAACAACTGCTGAAAGACGGCAACTGAAGGCGAGGTGTGAGCTTAGGTTACCATGGTCTAAGGGATCTCTTTCTCTCTATCTCTTTCTCTGTCTTCCTATGACGGTCATATTTAATGGGCAACTTATACTGCCAAGAAAAACACATAAACAATCCCCTCCCTGCCTGAGCTCAGGCCTATCTGTCCATAACAGCTCTTCACTCAGTGCTGTCTCTGGCATAAATTTGGAAATATAACATCATTACCTTCCTTGAAATGACCATTTATGGCCAGAGCTGATGAAATACCACACCAACTAAAAAGAAAGCAGTGGAATTGATTGGAGAGAGGAGTGTGAATCTCTCTCAATATAGATTTAATCTTTTCATCTGTCCGTTCTTCTGATCCTAAACATCCTCTGTTTCATCTGTTCTCTACAGCCTCTAAAATTACTGTAACCTCTCAATCACATAGCATCGATACTGCATTAGTAAATTCAATTTAGTTTTATCTACTCATAGCTTTCTCAGCAATACACATTGTCAAAAGTCAGAGCTTTAGGTCTCAATATGACCTGTTGCTCGCCAAACAATAATACATAGACTCCATCATCGCAGAATATGTCCTCTGCTGAGAAAACCATTTACCAAACTTAATAGGTTTAAGAGAAACATTTTCCATGAGCTAACACATGACATTGTGTCTCCCCACCACCACCAAAATACAGGGAGAGAGAGAGAGAAGTGAGAGAGAAAACTCAGAGAAGGCCAAAGCAGGATTGGGGGCAGATGATAGCCAAACAGAGAAAGAGTGAAGGCTGACCTTTCTGTGGCTGACACTTCCATAACCCCCTGGGCTTTCGATTGTGCACCAGATTCCACTGGCCGTCTCGGAAGAAGTCTCACTCCTCTGACCAGGATTTTCCATTACATGGCTGAGGTAAAATTCAATTTTTCTCTTTCTCTGGCCCCAGTTACACTTTGCATTATGGATATCAGGTTAATGACTGATCCAATCTCTCTTGTCATTACAACTGGTGTTCTGGTCTTCTGCATCCTGTCCGCCATGTGGCAGGAGTAAGATGAAAGTGGTCATCTTCAACAGTTGTCTCTTACAAGACAACATAAACAATGCCAAGTCAGTTTTGCAGCAATGATGAATTTCACATCGTTCTTTGCTATGGAATAATTGTATGAATATGTATCCAGGTACTTTTAAACCAATTCAAGCCAGATGCAAACACACCTGCATGAGATCATGAGATCATAATTTTGTGCTGTGTGTGTTTGCACCTCTTTTTTTAATGTGGTCAAAAGCTATCTAATCGTGAAAACACATGTTAATGCAAGGTGTAAATGGGGCATTTCTCTCTCTCTCTTAGTATGTTTTTGTCTCTCTATTTTTCCTCTCACATTGCTCTGAAAAAATCTTGTTCTTCTCATCAGTTGTTGTCGCAAGAGTAAGGGCAAAGGCAAGTTCACACTGAATCACAAATTATAATATGCCAAAATGTGTTAGTTTTTACAGAAGTTCTTAGTAAAAAGAAAGCATGCTATTGGCAAGTTCTCGGTCTCGGTCAAACTAGTGTCAGTTTTAGAGTGAAAAATATGAGTACCAGTAAACACAATTAAACCCATATTAAGGTTTACAAGAAGGCCAAATGAAAGGATCCAAAAGAACATAAATCCATATTTCTCTAGTGAAAGCTCATTAAATGCATAAAGCAAACGCACTGTTATGATTACCTATTGATCATAAACATAGATTTCATTACATAGCAATGAGATAAATGGATAGGGCTATTCCAACACTCCACTCCCTCCTAGATGCCTTAAACATTACTTTGATATCAAGTGGAGAGGACAGAGAGGGAGGGACAGAGGGAGAGGGAGGGAGGGAGAGAGAGAGAGAAAGAGAGATAGAGAGAGAGAAGGCAATTCATACTCTCTTCTTAGCAGTGAAACATCAGCAGCTTTTCAAGAACTTCCCTTTCAACATCCTCTATGAGGCTGTTGAGCTACCAAAGCAGAGCTCTGTCTGCAAAACAATTCTCTCGCGCCCGTCTGTTGCACAATCCAAACAATATACCACACTATATGCTATCGTCTGATTACAGAAAGGAAATGACATAAAAACAAAAACATAATACAAAAACAATTTTCAAGGACATGCAGCCTAATTTGAGGACTGAGGATGTGGAATGGATATGATGCTGGCTTTGTATTAAGTGCTGTATTGAAGCTCTGTGACCTGAAAGATTGGCTTGAATTAGGTATGATGTGAGAGGATGACCTAAATAAGGTTTGCTGCAAAAAAGGTTTGGTGTGAGAGAATGGCCTGAATAAGGTTTGGTGCAAGAGGATGTCCTAAATCAGTTTTGGTGCTAGAAGATATCGTAAATGGACCCTTTTTCACACTTCCGGGTTCTATGCTTCTATGCGACGGAAGTCGTCATAGTATGGAAAACATGACAGCAATGGCACAATTTATGAATGAGCATGTTGATCTCATTACCACTCATTACGCAGGAACTCAATGTGATCAAATGAACTTTGTTGTCTTTTTTTCCATAACTTCATACAAACGTGATGAAAGCGTTGTAGACTTTTCACTTTCTAATGTGCCCGCTTGCAATTAAGAAGAATAGGCCTATTAAAGGTCTATTAAAGGCCTATTATTCGAAAAATAAATAAATAAATAAAATGAATAAAATAAATGTAAAATAATCATCTGTCATGTTGAGGTATTCACTTTTTTTTTCCAAAAGATGACATTCCACACACTGCATTCACTTTTGTGTTCGTACATCGCGCATGTATTGTATTGCATGAATTATGGTGGAATATTCAGTATTAAGCTAAATTAGTTCGAGGCAATAGCAATGCAGATTTAAGGTGCTTGTATGTAAATACCTGTATATAAATGACATGAAAAAAGTTTGTTAATTGTCCACAGTGTGATCTTATTTACATATATACATGTCTTAACATGTAAAAGTTTAATAATGAACAGCCACTGTTCATTTAGAAAAAAAGACTTGCCAATTTATGCGTATGTAGATATAAATCGTCACTTTTACTATTCTGCATGTTTAGAGAGCAATCCTAAATTTGGCTGCTCGAAAGTGTATATTCAATGCTGTTGATTTCGCTATACCAATTAAGTATGCACATAAATACCATCACTTTTACTGTACTGATTGTTTCTGTAATCTTTTGTTTCGACAGACTGCATAAGTGCCGAGCATGTTCATTTTTTGTAGAATAAGCGAAGTGGATCAGCATGCTCATTCATAAATTGGGCCGTTGCTGTCATGAGAATGGCCTGAATGAGGTTTGGTGTGAGAGGATAGCCTGAATGAGGTTTGGTGCGAGAGGATGGTCTGGGTGAGCTTTGGTGTGAGAGGATGGCCTGAATGAGGTTTGGTGTGAGAGGATGGCCTGAATGAGGTTTAGCGTGAGAGAATGGCCTGAAGGAGGTTTGGTGTGAGAGAATGGCCTGAAGGAGGTTTGGTGTGAGAGGATGGCCTGAATGAGGTTTGGTGTGAGAGGATGGCCTGAATGAGGTTTGGTATGAGAGGATGGTCTGGGTGAGGTTTGGGACATTGCTGTCATGTTTTCCATACTATGACGACTTCCTTCGCATAGAACCCGGAAGTGTGAAAAGGGTCCATGAGGTTTGGTGTGAGAGGATGGCCTAAGTAAGGTCTGGTGTAAGAGGATGGCCTGAATGAGGTTTAGCATGAGAGAATGGCCTGAAGGAGGTTTGGTGTGAGAGAATGGCCTGAATGAGGTTTGGTCTGAGAGGATGGCCTGAATGAGGTTTGGTCTGAGAGGATAGCCTGAAGGAGGTTTGGTGTGAGAGGATGGCCTGAATGAGGTTTGGTGTGAGAGGATGGCCTGAATGAGGTTTGGTGTGAGAGGATGGCCTGAAGTAGGTTTGGTGTGAGAGGATGGACTAAATGAGGTTTGGTGTGAGAGGATGGCCTGAATGAGGTTCGGTGTGAGAGAATGGCCTGAAGTAGGTTTGGTGTGAGAGGATGGCCTGAATGAGGTTTGGTGTGAGAGGATGGCCTGAACGATGTTTGATTTATAAAGGTGGACTGAATGAAGCTGTTTCTTTTACTGTTCCCACCGGGCCATTTCAAGCAAGTGCAATCTCAAAACACGCAGGGAACCAGGCTCTACACAGAACCACCCTATCACTGCTTTTGTACCTCCAGAAAAAAAATCCCATACCTCTTTTACTCTTTCTTTGTTTGTCTTTGTCTTTTTCATTTCATTTCAATCTCTCGCTTCCTTTAGCATTATTGGAAGTATGCTGGCGCACTCATAATCTTGTCTGCCTGATTCAGTTTTCCCTTTCAACTGTAACCAGAGCATTCAAAGAGCACAATACCACAGTTTGAAAATCCAACTGAACTGAGGAAAAAGAATTACATGAGCAATTATTAAAACAGAGTTCTTCCTTCACAGAAAAATTAATTTTACAGTTGAGTATGATAAATGCGATGAAAAGGGGTTTTAAACATGTTTTTAAAAAGATTCTAATTGAAAAAATGGAATGTTATGGAATATTCATAAAAGACAGTGCTTTAAAATTGGTAAACCAAAAAGGAGACTTCATGATTAGGTAGGGGAAAAAAAGAATACCGTTACAATACCACTCATACCATGACTGCTCTCACGTGGCACATCTAGCATATCTATTGTCTTAGAGGGTTTATGTAATCTTGAGGGAAAAGAGCCATAGGCCAGTGGCTAATGGAACATTCCAGAAATTAGGGGCTTTTTATACTTTATACATACTGATGAAACCCTCCAAGTCATCAATCTTGCCTCTCATCGCATAAACATTAGGCATATCAATGAGTAGTGGCACCATATCTAACCGGGGCGGCTATGCTGTGCAGAGAGCTCTATGGGAAGACTGCTGAAAAACCTATTTAGCTCTGTAATGCTATGCAAATATATCAAATAAATGGAAAAAAAACATGAACCCGACCTATTATTATAAATGTGTTTTGCAGCCAATGGAATATAGAGAAGAAATAATATATGGCTCATTTTAAAACATGTCACTAATGGATTTCTAGCTCTTACTGCAAGTACGGCACATACTTGTGTCTGTATAAGAGCACTTGTACTATTTTAAAATTCCTTTTTCTCTAGAATAGCACATGCATGTATGCAGAGTGCGCTGGGCTCTGTAGGCCCCATTGAATGAGTCAGAACATTATACCTCTAAAAAATACTGCTGCATAGCAAGCCTGTGAACAAGTTATTGAGCAAAAGCAACTATTCATTCTGAAAGATGTGTCAAGGCCTTTGGATAAACATCATTCTTGTAATCTCTGGCTCATCTCAACATGTGAAGAGCTCCAGATGCCTTGTTCAGCTTTAGCGGTACTGTGATCAAGGTTTATAATAACTAAATGCATAATAGCTCACTTCATACAACCTTTTGTAGATGTGGTCCACAAGCATGGCAGATAACATCAGATAGCCTTGTTACAAATGCATTGAAAAGCACACGAAGAACTTCGATTTAAGTCCCAGAGTCCCAGCTCAAATCTCGGGGTGATGTAGTTTATGTACAGTGCTGAATATGTCGAACAGGAGGTTAGCTTGTATCTTGAAATGAACTGGCCAAGTGGGAATCAGAGACCAGGTTCTTGAAATTCAGATTTGCCACCACACAGGGAGTGTAGCAATGAACAGAAAGAACAGTATAATGGCTGGCTCATATAGTTCTCCCATAAATGTGTGAAACACTGCACAGCTAAAGTGGCCTAGACCCATTAAATACAATTACTGACTATTTCTGGAGGAGTCCTTATCCAGGCAAAAGTGAAGGCATAGCTGAAAGATGGCCATTGCCTACTAGTAAGGATGCATCGATCAGATACAGAGTACCGATATCAGGGATGGTATTGGCCTTAAACTCTAGATCGGTATTAAAAACAGATTTGTCTAAAAGCATGCCACCATCACCTCTTTGAGGTTTCGCATAACTTGCTTGCAGAATGGGATTAGTTACGAAGAGGATGTCAGTACTGGATCGGTATCGGGTACTGGTCGATAAAGCTCTGATATCCGTATTGGATCGAAAATGAACTTTTGAAGAGAAGAGAAGAGAAGAGAAATATTAAAAGAAAAGAAAAAAAGAAGATTTTTTTATTTCTCTTCAGGGTTTCTATTTCCCAGCTCATTTCTAACGCCTAGACTTGTGTTATTACTAAGAGACAGTGTACAATATGAGTCACCGAGTAACTAAAGTAGACTAACTGTAAATAAAAGTGCTGCTGATGTACCAAATCATTTGCAGACCAAAACCGGCAGGCTAACAGCCCTCACATCCTAATTCCGTCAAGACTTCCGCGCTCTTCACTTTAATGGCAGAGTCCGGAAGATGGGCCAGACTTATTAAAGGGTCGCCCACTGTCAGTGTGGGGATGCTCTTTATATTACTCTTATTATATTTAAAAAAGCAAGAGACCCGGGTTGAACCACGCTGGCCAACGTCTCACTAAATCCTAAAGTAATGACTAGTCCTGAATGGCATTATATGGCTATATGCATATAATGGCAGCACCTGTTTTTTTTTTTGTTGCTGCACAATGTGAACAGATCCGAGAACTCCACGATGGATGAGCTAAAAGTGGGACGTGAGCGTGCACCCAGTCCAGGATTTTGAAAGAAAGAAAGAAAGAAAGAAAGAAAGTAGGACTTGCTGTCCATCCTTTTCTAGCCGCGCAATGAAGAGAGCCTGGTCTCACACATTAAACGCTCTTTGCGCCGTAGTCGACAGAAAGCCAGTGCCGTATAAAACTTCCGAACCCGGCGCGCAACTGGTAGAACATGAACTTTCCAAGTGGCGGAACGGCGCAACCAAAACCGAGCGTGAAGCTTTTCTTACCTCCTTCCCGGAGATTAGCGTCCACCGCCTCCACTAAACCGCTCAAGAGGAGGAGAGGCAACACGACGAGCGCGCTTTGCGCCGATAGGACACGTCGCTTTTTCTGCCTGTGTTTGGTGTACATGCCTGCTCCGTTATCCGCGTGGCGCTCCGCTCCGCTCTCCTCTCGCTTTCCTCTCCTCTCTCCTCTCTCCTCTCTCCTCTCGCTTTCCTCTCGCTTTCCTCTCGCTCTCCTCTCTCCTCTCGCTTTCCTCTCCTCTCTCCTCTCGCTCTCCTCTCGCTTTCCTCTCCTCTCTCCTCTCGCTCTCCTCTCGCTTTCCTCTTTCCTCTCGCTCTCCTCTCGCTCTCCTCTCGCTTTCCTCTTTCCTCTCGCTCTCCTCTCGCTTTCCTCTTTCCTCTCGCTCTCCTCTCGCTCTCCTCTCGCTTTCCGCTCGCTTTCCGCTCTCCTCTCGCTCTCGTTCTCCTCTCTCCTCTCGCTTTCCTCTCGCTTTCCTCTCTCCTCTCGCTCTCCTCTCGCTCTCTCGCTCCCGCCGGTGGGAGAGAAAACGAGAAACGGATCTAATGTCGAGCACCAAGAGGAGCGCGCGCCATCCCGCGTGTGGGTTTAACGCCGGCTAACGAGCGCAAACGCACGCGAGTGACTGGCGACTTTGTAGAACCGCGCAGAGCGCGTCACCCGCTGCGCGCACGCACGCACACGCACGCGCACACAAGTTTTTTAATGTGGACTGAGCCAGAACGACGCAATCTGGTGTGCATGGACGTTTTGCGGAGATTTCAAAACATATACTTCCCTCTGCGAAAATGAATCATGGGCTTACCACAATACAGAAACCCAATACGGTTATCTATGATGAGCATGCTTTTGGATACAGTGGTATTTTCTGCCACACGTGTAATACTGCTGCTGTGAAACCACGATTTGAGGACCTATGAGAAAGCCTTACTATGTTTTTTTTTTTTATCACTGTCCCTACATGAACAGCTCATGTACATGGTCTGCACGTAGCTTGCACATAGCATGGTTCTCTACTAACCACAGAAATCAATATAATGCCTATAATAATATCAATTACACAGCCTATTGAAAACATTTAACCTGAATGCAATTGCTTATTCCCTCCATCAGTTCCCCTGCGCCCCCTCCAAGTGGGACCAGTGGTATTCAAACTATAGCCCGTAGTTTGAATACCACGGGTTTACTGGTTTATGGTATGGTCCATACAATAAGATATCACATACTACAGTCGTGGCCAAAAGTTTTGAGAATGACACAAATATTAATCTTCACAAAGTTTGCTGCTTCAGTGTTTTTAGATCTCTTTGTCAGATGTTA
>JAOUQW010000040.1:6917703-6944168 GCA_028565825.1 Olivaichthys viedmensis | reverse complement strand
TGTACAATTGTGGTGAGCAGAAAAGCATCTCAGAATGCACAACGCGTCGAACCTTGAGGCGGATGGGCTACAAAGGGTGCGCCCGTCTTTCCTAAAACGTCTTCACTGAGAGTTCAACAGTAACAAGAAGCAAGACTTTTAATCCTCTGTAACCAAGGTTCAATTTCAAGCTTAATCTTCTTAAACTTTAGCCGCTAAGAACTGCTGGCTGTGTAAAGTTTCTTTTAAAATGATTTGTGCCTGAAATATATATGCAGACAGTTATTCAATATCAGACAGCTCAATTTGACGTGGCATTTATATTATAATTATTTCATTGTTGGAGTAAACGTACACATGGAGTTAAAAAGGGTACTGGGAGTAATTGCTAATTCTTTCACTACTATGCCCTTCTAGAGAGTACTCAAAGTCTGTGTATGAGTTTAATCAGTAGTTGCTCACTTTGCCTCTCTCTCGTATTTTTTTTCCTCTTTCTCTGTATCTATAAAACCTGAAAAATCTTACATGGGACAGAAATTTAATTAGATTGGATATTTCCAAATCCTATAAAATGCCATGATTCCAGGGAGAGGAACGTCAGGCTTCCCTGCTTACAAATAACACACACGCACTGTTCCTCTAATGGAAGCTTATTTTGTGAATTCACTGGTCTTATAAAAACACACTTAAGTGTCACCAGCCTCATGCTGGCATGGGTAATGTTCTTCTGTGTGGACAAAAAAAAGAATGAAAGTGTCGGTTGTTCAATCAGTGTTGCATTCTCTGAAGATAGATTGGATATGAGCTGTTTAAGGTTTCGATGTATTTTTCTGAAAAATATATGGGGTCCCTGCCCTTTTTTCCTCTGTCTCAATTGTCCATTTTTTTGTGCTCTATCTAAAAAAAAAAAAATGTTATATCTATTATTATCCTGATATTATATCATAAATGATATTACTTGCACAGGTCTTGGCTCCTTGTGTGCTCTGTGCTGTGGGAGGTGGGGTAATTAATTCATTCGTTCGTTCATTGTCATTCATTCATTCATTCTGTGGTAGGACGAGTTAAGTTCTTCAGCCGAATCAAGTTCAGCCATTAACAGGAGAAAATGCCACACTGATCTGAAATCAGCAGAAAAGCCACTTCTAGCAGCACACATTTGTAAAGAGCAATGGTGGGCAAACTTTTATTTTATTTATTTATTTTTTTGTCCAAGGGCCGCTTAAGTTTAGTTTGGAAGCTCTATTAGCTCTCTTCTTGCGGATCGTTAACATATTCCGCATGCTTGGTAGAAAAACGTTGACCGAGGTTGTATTAATTGAACCCTGCAACACTTTCCTTACAAATTAAACATGTAGCCTGTGTTACAACCTCTGTGTGGAAAAGTATTTTGTAGTCCATTCTTTGTTGAAACTCTGCATTCACTGTCACTTATCAGCTAGCCCAAGCCACTCATTTTGAGGCAGGTTTCCTCACCGCACAGATTCTCAGGTGAATAAAATTAGTATTACGCTTGTCTGCCATCTGGTGGTAAGAATAATGAACTGTAAGATAAAATGAGCATCAAACAAGGTGGAAAATGGAAAATATTGACTAAATTTATTTTTTACTACAAAGGCAGGTTGTTGCTGACTGTCTGTAGTTTTCCCATACCTGGTATAGAAGCTGTAAATGACCTGAGGCTGTCTGTTCTCGCAATAATTTCAGGTAGTGCCAAGTTTCATTGTGTAAGCAGCCGTTTCATTAATTGTTACTCTTTTAAAGGTCCAGACGTGGTTCATATGTCTTCTTGAGAATTTCAGCGGTGACATTATGAATGCATACACTCTTAGATGTTTTTTCAATAGGCCTGTGTGCTCTGTATGAGTTGGGGAAAAGCATTCAGTCGATGCTACACGGTCTTCTATTCTTGATCTCCATTCATAAGCAAAGCACAAGAGTGATCCGGTGTGTCCTTGAAGAGTAAATGCAAACATAGCAAAGCAGGAGGAGGAATCTCAGAAGTGAAAGAGTGATTGAAAAACTTAAATAAGCTAGGTATGAATGTGGAAAAAGCATGTGAAGAACCATGGGAAACAATTCTTACATTTTTACAGCATTTAGCAGATGCCCTTATCCAGAGCGACTTACAGAAGTGCTTTGTAGTCTCTATCGAAAAGCATACTTTCATGCTAGCACAATTCTTAGTTTACTGCGCAAACGTCTCAAGTTGGTAAATAATTGGTAAATAATTGTCCATTTGTTTAGTTTCAATAATGTGTCTCACCCATTCTCTCTTTCTCTTCAGCTAACACAGATGCCCTGAAGGCCATGGTTACTGAGATGAGCGTAGACTCTGAAGGGTAAGATTTGTTATTTGTTACAAACCTCTTTTAATTTTACTGTATATTAATTTGGCAGGATTATAATCCACTCAAGGCAGGCATAAGAAGCCGTGCATATGTTTTCTGGTAATACAGAATCAAAATAATGGGCAATAATTATTGTATAAAATCTTCCACTTAAAACAATTGGAGAACATGCTTACTTTTCCTCTAATAAAAATAACTTGTTTTTGATAGTAATTACTATATATATATATTTTTTAAAGTGGCAAAGTTATTGACACCCCTAAAGTATATTTCAAATAAATCCAAATCGTCATCCTTGAAAAAAATCTGGCAAGGAAAAACTTCCTGAGACGACCTGAGGAAGAAACCTTGAGAGGAACCAGACTCAAAATGGAACCCATCCTCTTATGGGTAACACCCGATAGTGGGACTATAAGTCATTACAGTAAACAGTCATGTAGATAAAAGGCAAACAGCACTGCATGTGTTGAAAGAATACATAATGTTTGGTAAGATCACATTGTGAATAGAAGTCCTGGGATGAGCATGGGACAGGCTTTCTGATTACAGCAGCAGTTCTTAGAAAGTGCAAGTCTGCGGTATCCAGGTGAGATTATCCACTGAAGCAGGAAGTGAGTCATAAATCAGGAAGCAGGAGTAGCAGAGTAGAAGGAGGTCTGGAGGACGAGAGGAGTCACAGCAGAAGTGGTGTGTCAGGATCTAGAACCAGCATCACATGAGTCAATAGGAGTGCATGCACAGCTCGATAGATTATTAGGTATGATAAGAACATGCATTGGCTTAAAAGGGTGTGCAGCATATTGTGATCAAAGTGCAAGCGGGGACTGCGGCAGGTTTAGCTATGACTGCATATCTAAAAGGGAGAGCCAGAAGGTAACACAGGCATGAGGACACCCTGGGACGTCAAAGAGGGAGGGGGGGTGACGGCATCAAAACATCCCAGTTTATGAGCATACTGATCCCCTGCACAGTGAGGAGAATGGTGAAGAGGCCAAAAAGAGCCCAAAGATCACAGTTTCAGAATTGCACAGTTTAGTTGATTATTGTGGTTGTTAAGTTTCAAAATTTGACGCCACCTCCATAGCAACATGCTGTTTGGAAGCGTTGTATGAAAGAAGCCCTTCTAGATGGATTTTTTTCAACAAGGTAATGACCCCAAACATGCATCCAAATCAACACAGAAATGATTGTGACTACATAAAATCATTGTTTTGCTATGGTCATCTTAGTTTTCGCATTTGATCCCTATTGAAACCTGTGGTCTGAATTGAAGAGGACAGTCCACATGCACAAACCTAAGAATATAAAGGAGTTTGAAATGTTCTGCATGGGGCAATCCAAGGTCCCTCTACAAGAGTTCAACCTTGGACATTACAGAAAGAGGCTTTGTGCTGTTGTTCTCTCCAGGGGAGGCTTCACCAAAGGCTTAATGATTGTATGAATGTCCCAAAAAAAAAAAAGCCTTGCGTATGAAAATATTTTTTCAAGGTCCCCAGATGTTTCAGCTCAAAATATCGCTTGTTGGATGTTCTATTCATTTTATGTATTGTTAGGCTCATTTTCATGATGTTTGAGTTGACTCTAATTCAGAAAAGAGACAACAGAGCTCCTTTAGATTTTAGTATTGGATTAATGACAAGAATTGTTTTCTAGTTAGTTAGTTATTTATGCCTAACATGCCATTTTACATGTATTTGCAAGCAATAACACGTCTTGCCACAAGGTGGCAGTGTATCCATTTAAATACATTGAGTTGCCTGTTTATTAGTTGCTAGATCGGTATATCGAATAAACTGGCAACTCTGTGTATGCGACTATACTACATATGTTCACTGAGTGTTTATTAGGTATATTAATCTAGTAACTAATAAAGTGGCAACTCTGTGTAAAAACAGCTTAGAATAGCAACCAGAGTTATAATATACATACATTCACTTTTATGGATTTTGATTTTTAAGATAACTAGGCTCTAAAAAAACAAAAAACAAACAGATGCATTGTTCAAGATGGTTCAATTTAGTTTTTTGCCTTCTTAAATGCTATTAGTAAAAATGCACAGAACTGCCTTATGGTTGAATATATGCATTGCAGCGATTCGTCATCCACTCGCATTATGGAGCTGCCCATTGTGGTGTATCGCATGTCATTCTGACAGCTAATTGTCCCTGCAAAGGGCCCTATAGATCGGTATATTCTCCTCCAGGTCTTCAACCTTGACATTATGAAGGCATTCATATATTTTTCAGTAGGTCTATGTGCCCTTTAAAATTTAGTGAAAGCCTCTCATCCACACAACAAGGTCTTCTCTTCTCGACCTCCATTCATAAGCAAAGCACAACAGTGAGCCTGTGCGTCCTTGAGGAGTGAATGCAGGCACAGAAAAGCATGGTGCAAGGGGAGGAAATTTTAGAAGTTGAAAAGAGAGGCGTTGGAAAACCACAGATAAACTGGATAAGAATTCAAGGAAATGCTTGTAGAGTACCAGAAGAGGATAGCAGTAGTGATGATGATTATGATGATGGTAGACATGGAGACTGGGAATGAGGAGAGACGTACAATTTTTAGTCCAATGCAAAGCAGCTGGAGAGGATGAATGATGGACAGAGTGAAGGAGTGCATGGATGAGTGCAAGGGACAGATTAGCTGCAGGCTGGAGTATTTCAGAGCAGTGACGTTGGACAGAGTGCTCTCATTTCCTGACTGGCTGTTGGGCAGAGAGCCAGAGGAACACTTAGAGGCAGCTGGGAGGAGCCAGAGGCCTGCACTAGCCAGACAAGGCGGGACCAAGGTTGGGGCGAAAGTTGATTGACTGATTGAAGAGAGAGTCTGTTGCTGGGCTTGGGGTTGGATCTTACTGGATGCCGTACATAAGAAAAAAGTGGCTTCTAAATGTCATTACTTTCCCAAACTGCTTGTAGAAGATCAGCGTTTGTGCATCTCTGTAATCTGGTTTAATTTGGCGTTTCTTCTTTCATAACTCATGTCAACCTTTAGACACAGAAGCATACTTCCCCACTGTCGTGTAGGTGTTTGGGAGAGACGGGCTTTTACAGCCTTATCTTACTCTAGCTTTTCTTACCGTATCCATTCTGCAGATGGTCATTTACATAACGTCTCTATGCCAATCTAACCCCTGCCTTTCGAGCAAGACACATTACACACCCACAGTGGAGTCCCGTGGTGAAACGGAGACCGATAAACGGAGCGCTACTGTGTTTTCCTCAAATAGTGAGTCGAGTGGCAGAATTGCGTCTCCACTAGCCAGAGGAGGAAGGAGGGAGAGTAGAGGGAGGCAGCAATCAACAATACGACAAATTAAAGGCATCAGTAAATACAACAGCCAGAGAGTTTGATGTTGCTTTTTAAATTCTGGTACTGCTGTTCTTTAAGGCCTGTAGCGGCACTCTTTCTTGGTTGTATCTTTTTTTTTGTGTGTGATTTATTAATTAGAACATACTATGTAAACAATATGTTTGTCACAAAACGTTTTATTGAATTGTTTGGTAATACTACAAAATTCCCTTTCATTTTTGTTCAGAAAACTTGCTCATAGCCTGTCCATCTCCAGAGTTCCACATCTCTGCAATAAAATGACAATTCAGTAAGCAACACAAATGGACAGGGCTGAGGGGCTTATAAATAAACTACAAACTAGATAATTATCACTACCAATAATGATTAGTAAAATGTAACTGAAACAAAACGAATTCAATCTCAAATTCCTAAAATGGCTCTTACTATGTCTTTTCTGTGTTCGGTCTCTTATATTTTTCTTGGTTGTTTGATATATTATCTATCTATAGCGCTCCTGTGACGCCTACCACGCCCAGGCCCGTGACCCCTGTGAGCCCCGTGACCCCCGTGTCACCAGGAGCTCCTGCCGGAGCAGCCAAACACACCTGTAACCACCTTCACACCATCGGGGGAGTAATGGGCCACAACAATATGTGTAACCGCTGCAATCAGAAGAAATGGCCCCTCATGCGGCGCGGTTCCAACAGGAAGCTGGAGAGACGCAGCCATGCCGGAGAGGTCACCGTGCTGGCAGTGGGCAGGTGTGTGTTTGTGTGTGTGACTGAGAAAGTTTTAAAAAAAAAGATGTGACTGTGGTTGTGGAAATGTGTGTGCAGTCGGGGTCAGAATACTCTCTAAACTGCCATTTAGATGGATGAAAGTGTGTGGTGAGGTTATGCTCACCTGAACAAGGAAGTTAATTGATTTATTTGATTTCTGTTTCTAGTGTGTGTTGTGTGGGCTTGCGCATACAAACGGGCACATGCAAATATTCTAAGCAGGTGTATGCGTGTTTGTTAGGACATATTGACTGACACGTTGACATTTTGGTGTGTGTGCGTGGATGTGTGCATGTAAACAAGGTTTTAAGATCATTTATTGTGTGTGCGTGCGTGCGTGCGTGTCTGGTCCAGGCCATCATTCATTCTTGTGTGCTCTCTGAAAGGGAGTCTGTTTTGAATGCTAATCGAGCATTTTCTCATTCACCCTTTGTGATAAATGAGCGTTTATATCAGGGTCACACCAACCCAAGTGTGTTTGTGGGTAGATCTAAATAAATTTCCTGATTCATTTATTTAATAATTCCCAGATTACTGTTGGTCATGTGTGTGTGTGTACCTAGTATTTGTGTTCTGAGCCTGTCCTTGTGTGTAAACGGAGATGATTGTATGCCTGTAGTATGCTGAATGGCAGACTTAAGAGATTGAGTTAAATTTCAGGTTCCGTGTGACTAAGACGGACCCACGGTCAGCCCGGGAGACACGCAGCCTGCTGATCACTGAACCCAACGGCAGCGTCCCTGTCACTCCGGTAAAGACAGAGGCAGATCCACTCAACAGCAGTACAGCCGCACAGCCTGAGGTGAGCGCCATAAAGAACCCACTATAAACTAATAGATAAGACAATACACATAGACACACACACACACACACACACACAGTCAGAGTGGGTTGCTATGGAGAAAATCTCAGTGGGTCACAGTGGGGCATCGTCACAGCCCTGGGCTTTGTTTCTGTATCTGGCTCTTCGTTTTACTGCTAAAAACCTACATATGAAACTTGGCCAAGAGCTAAGAGTAATGTATTGAGTAATGTGTAATATTTCATCATTTAATAATATTTCATCATTCTTCTTATCATATGTGAATGAAGGATTTCCATTTGTACAAGTTGCTCAATATTAAAAATCATGATCATTTATTACGATTATTGAAAAAAAAAAAAAAAAAATTTTTATTGCATTTTATAATTTCAACATTAAACTCCCTTGTGTTCCACTATACATTTATAAGCTTATATACCTTTAAATGTATTAAATCTCTGAATCACAAGACTCGTCCTTAGAGTGTTAATCTTTTATTGCTAAATATCAATTAGACTCTAAATAATTAAAATAAATACATAATTACTAACACGATAGGCAGCCAAATGGACAGTTTAAACATGAATGGGGAGTTATTTTTTAAATGCACAAGGGTCAATAAAAGCAATATCTAATGTTACCCCAGCATTGGGCAATCTACTTGCAGTTAGCTAATCAAAAACGCTCGCAGAGGGGAAACTAGGCAAGTTGGAATCTGTGATAAGAATCCAGTTGACCTCGGCCTGGATAACCTGAACCTGAAGAGAGCTGCCGGTAATCTCGCGTCAACTGTGCCTTCAACCAACCGACAAGAAACATGTCATCTGATGATTAAAAAATACATTGTGCTCGTTACGTTGTGCTCGTTACGTTGTGCTCGTTTCCACCTTGCTGCTGGGAAATGTAGTTAAACTAATAACTGCACTATTTGTAGAGACACTACTACCCAACATTACATTAGTCAATCAGCTAACTTTAATTGGCTCACCAATACCCCAGTCAATTATGTAAGCTAAAAATCATAATCATAATTTAAAATATGAGCTATTGTGCATTTCTAATGTGAGGACATACTGGAACACCTCTATGTTTAATAGACGTACTCTAATATGTGTAATTCAGTGTAATCATTTGCTATTTTTCTTTCCTTAGGTAAAGGCTGATGATAAAAAGTGATGGAATGGAAGCAGCAGTATCCGTTCAAAGATAGTCAAGAAAGAATTTTAACCATGTTTTAAACCCAATATCACATTGCCCTCACAGCAGAGAGGGAGGACGTGGCTCAAAGGACTCACAGACAAGATGGAGGTAAAAGATAGCAAAAAGCAACATGAATAAGCCTTTTTAATTTGAACTGCAGTATTAGACTCCACCCTCTTGCCGCTGGGGTTTGTTTGTGTATCTGGATAGGGAGGAGGAACGGGCACCAGTTCGTTATAGTTATTCCATCGCCATGGCATTCCTCCCTTCGCAAACACAAGGCATCATTAACCACAGGCCGAGTCATTTTGTGCATTTTAATGGCTACGAGCGTGTCAATGGTTAATCCACAGTCAAACATTCGGTCAAATTACAACGTAGACTCCAGAAAGGTTATGTGACCCAAGGTCATGTGACTCAATCTGCTGCTTCCAAGAAGGAGGAATTTTTTTAGTGCACTCTTTTTTTCGTTTGATCACAAAGGAGGACAGCAAAAACACTTTTGACTGGGTACAATCTTAACGAAGCACATGTCTGGATGCATCACCTATAAAACTGACTATCCCTGTTCCACCTGTCCACCAGATGGCTTCCTGTTTCTTTGTTTTTAGGACAAAAATGTCTTGTTTTGCCGAAACCCTTTCTGCCTTCAACCAAATCAGCCTGATATGTGTAATGCTACTTCATCTAAAGTCAGCTAACTTGAGTCAGTCTATTACTCTTCATATGGCAATAAATGCTCTCTGTTTAGAATATACAGTTTTACAATGTAGTCTTCAGCCTGGTATAAAACATTATGATAAGCACTCCATCTTTTTCTTGAAGAAGCCATAGGTAAGAGTGTATTGTGATGCAAACAAACCAAATATGCATTTCAAACTTGGAAAGAAAAAAAGGGTAAATATTACAAAATATACTTCTTTGAAAAATATCATCACCAGTGGGCTCTTTAGTGGCTAAATGGCCGCAGAACCAGTTGCCCTCAGATAAATGTGAGATTCTGCACCAAATCGCCCACACTGCTTCCCAAGCTGCATGGCTTATCCACATTTACGCGTCTGTCTCTTTACCTGACAGCATAGAGAGTACTGTGTATCATGATCTAATACAAAGACATAATGAATACAATATATTATGCTATTTGTCTACTCATACTTGTAGGCCAGTTGCTGTTCTGTAGTTAATCAGTAGTTAATGTTTTAAAAATATCATGTCACATCAGAAAGAGTAAAAGTGGCCTTGCATGAGTTTCTGCTAATGAGAAAGGCTCTTGGGGTATCAGAATCTGGGTTCTGTAAAGTTAAGCCAAAGCAAATTTGCCAATACATTTATATTTATTGTATGAATTGTATGAGGAAATTGATGAGTTGTATAAGAAAATGGTGAATGGTATGAGAATTTTAAGTGCACTTTTGTAGTTAAAATGTTACCCAAAATAATAAAGCATAGTTTCGGGCTTTGTGTCTACAGCAAAGTGCAATACTTTTCTCGCAGATAATCATTGACCGTCTTTGCACAGTTACTAAGGTTTATTTTACCTTTGATCTGCTGAGTGCCATCTTATTGCATATTGTTTGTGAAGGGTAGTTATGTAATATTAAGGGAAATATTTCAGGACACAGTTAATCCAAACATTCTATGCCAAACCTGTCTGTTCATATCCAGTCTCGGTCAAAATAATGCTTCACCCAAAATCTCTTATGTTCCTAATAATGAGTAATTACTCGGGACTATTTAAGCATCATTGCAAATGAAATCATGTTAACCGGTCCCTGCTACCTCTCATTCTTTTATTTTTTTTCTTGGGTAAAGTATTTCTTGAAGAAATTCTGATTTCTTAAAGAAATAAGACTGAATTGAACCTAAATGAATTTAAATACATTAAACGTGTATGTAAGAATGAATCTTTTTAAAACAAATATGTCTAAAATGTAATGCAATATTGGAAGTCTAATAAAAAATATTTTGCATTGGTTAAAAAGGCTGGGTTATAGCAAGTTATAGGTTATATACAACTATTGTTTTTGATTTGATTTTTTTTGTACCTACAATTTGTATCTACATTAAAATGTTTAAAAGCTAACTGATGTTTGATACAATCTTTCTTACTTACAATATTTTCCTTAATGAGCATCACACGAGAGGGCACAGGTCTTTTTTATTATTAAATAATTTTTTCTTCTCTAATTTTCTCTTTAAGCACCTGTAATGCCGGTCCGGCAGGTTAATCGACTGAGCATTGTGGGCATCATACGTATAAACTTCCTGGTGTGTGGAGTACGTTGCAGTGTAGAATTTCCATCAAAAGCAGTATTAAGTCACATTAACTCATAGACCAGATAGACGTTCCTGCAGTTTTGGAGTGACTAATTCATTTTGCACATGTTGAGATCATGAATGTTTAACAGGCTGTAATGTATTAGGCCTTGGTATTTTTGGATCTGTGAATTATTAACTTCTTCCCTCATGGACCTGTAAGAGAAACTTCACTCTTTTTGAAAAACCACATCTAAAGAACGTATGATACACCGGCACAATTAATGACATGTATGAATGTAAAAATAGATTAAGTCTATTAATGTATCATTTTAAACATTTCCTCATGGCAAGTCTATTTTAGTGCCATAACCATAAATTAAACTGGGTGGTTAGACAATCGTTTCTCATAGGCTTTTACTGTGTTCACACCCTTTCTAGAAAAGGACATATTTTCTTCCAAATATTATTTTCTTGTGGTGACGACTTATTCTGCTGGTTCTGACAAATGTAATGTCCCGAAGACACAATCAAAACGGTTTTTATTTGTAGATATTCTCAAGTATTGAACTTTCTAATTTCCAAAGTCTTAATTTTCCTTTAAGGACATCCTTAACCATGCGCAATACATAGATAGAATGTTTTTACGTGTGTCTAAAGTAGTTATCATATTGTAATGTTTTTTTCTGGAAATGAAGTAAATGAAAATGAATAGAGGATTCGGCAGGCTAAAGAGCTGTAGTTCTTATTTTTAACCATTTAAGCAACAGAAGCCTGTGTTGAGTCCAAACAAAAGTTTGTACACGTTGCACACGCATACATTATGGAGTGCATTGGCCTTTTGCAATCTGGGAGAAGTTTGCAAGTATCCAGTGCCAAGTTCCTTAGAAATAATATCACTAGATTACTAATTATATCAGTCTTATAATCGCAGGCATTGTGCTTTATTTTTTTCTCCTCTTGTTCAATTAAAGAAGATTTTGAAAAAGACAAAATCATACTCTTCTTAAAATACACATCTGTATTGGTTTTAAATCATGAAAGGCAATAAATTAGCATAGAAGAAACAGTGGCTGTTTGTGCATTTACATATATACAATTTGCAAAAGAAATTTTTTTGGCCATACTATAAAGACAGTCCACACTTTCAGCAGTGAGTGTGTTTTTTAAGAACCCTTTACTGCTTAAAGTTTAACTTTCATAAACATAACAGCTTACAAAAGTACTATATAAGAAAACAGTATGGCTGATAATGTGATATCACATTTACCTGGTGGGTTGAGAAAAGTGTTTAATGTGCTTCTTCTTCATGTGTATGTGGAAATGCAAAGTCCTTCAAGCTCATCAAGTGTTCATTTAGTCAGAAATCTTCAGCCTCACTTAGTTAACCTTCGTTTTATATCTCTGAGTATTTTAGGTCAACTACTGTCATTGGCCCAACAAAATCAACTGCATAAAAACATCATTGCTGTTAGCACTATAAATAACAGTTGTTTATGAAAAGTCTGAGTGAACTGTAGGTGGAATTTCTTCATATGTAATTTCAAGCAGTAGTGGAGGGATGTGGAAAATGTGCTGGTGTTTTTCCCAGTGAAACATTCAAGCCATTCAAACTTGAACCTGTGCTCTCTTTTTGAAGTGTCGGTGGTTTTCTTCCAGCAACTGGAGTAACTAGAGAGGCAAGGCTAACTGGAGTCACTTCAGGCTTTATCTGGTATTTATGGTGAATGCCATCAGTCAAGTGCTCACTTCAACTCAACTTCATCCCCAAGTGATACTCTACAGAATTGTTCCTGACATGTTTGTGGAAGCAATCGAGACTAAAAGCTACAGGATGGGTACCTTTTCACTTCTTTAGGCCATAGCGGGGGTGACCTGTTTAACAGCAGTCAAATTACTCAATTAATAAAAACCTTGTAAACCGATTATCCAAGATCAAAATAAGATTGCATGGACATGTTTACACTGTTAAGTTTATCAACCTTGTTGAATTTGGAGAATAAAGCGATTCCCCTGAGGGTGCACCTGGTCAAATCCCCAGTTCCACTGAATCACAAGTGCTCACATTTTAAGAAGGAAGAACAACAGGGTCCTTTTCCTCCACAGGGTTGTATTACTTACTAACCCATTGGTCATCTGCATGGTCACTTGCTACAATTGGAAGTATGGCGTATCCCTCTGCTCTCCTAGGCTTGTAGTATTGTAGTATCATTATACAATCGGGGAGAATGATGAGATTTTTCAACTAAACGAAATAATAATAATAAAATGCTCATCACAGTAGTATGGATTTGCATAGACTATAAAAAGGCACAAAGAAAGATTCACTAAGTAACAGCCCATACACTCCATGTTACCGAGTTGCTTGGCAGAATATATCCATATTATGAATCCATATATTCTGTTCATAAGCAGTATGACCTGTAAACAAATAGGAGTCCATTTTCTCAAGTCAAGACTTCTTTTTTTTTCTTCTTTTTTTTTTTAAACCTCGAAGAAAATTTGAATGTTCGTATATGAGGAAAAATGTATTTTTGGCCATATTTGGTGTTCATTCATGTCGGCTTCAGGCTCCATGACTGGTGGTGAGCTACAGTACTCACTCGTACTCCTCTCCTGCAGTGGCCGCCTCCAAGGCAGCGAGTGCTTCGGCCACCATGGAGTCTGTGACACTCACAGAGTCCTCCGTCTCTTTCTCCTTCGCTCCCTCTTTCCGAGAGAATGACGAATCTTCATCAAGCTTGGTGTCGGCTGAAGAGAGGCTGGTGCTGCTAGTGTGGATGTCCACTGAGATCACGCTCTCCTCGTCAGCTGTGTCCACAATGTACTCTGCCCTCTTTCCCCCTTCCTCTTCCTGCTCTGGTCTACACAAGTAGCCATCAGACCCGTCATTCCTGTCCGTTATCCCACCATTTCCCAGGCCTGAGTCTCGGAACCTCTCCGCTTGTTTCCCTGGTTCTGTGCCCAACGATGAAGCGGTGCATAAGGGTGGAGCACTAAGAAGGGTTGGGGACACCCCACCCTCTGGCTGAAGAATATAGAGACTAGAGTCGGCCCCTGCTGGCTGGGGTAGGTTCGATCTAGCCTGGTTTATGTGGTTGTTTTCGATGTCAAATTTAGTGAGGCTGCTGTTGCTGGTGTAACCCAAGTTGTGGAAGCCTTGTTTTTTCTGATTTCCATCATCTGACAGTCTGTCACATTGGTAGGAAGGGACTAAGGAATTAGTGGAAGGATCCTGCTTGAGCCCATTGTCATCTATAGGGTCTGTGGGGTCACAGATGTAACTACAAGAGAATCAGAGAGATGGATGAAGAACATAACACATCTATGATACAGATAAGATAAAATATTTTTTTCAGACAAGTATGAGTCATACAAATCTGCAAAGTCAAAAATACTTAGTAACAATGATCATATTGTTATACACAAACAAGGAAGAGAAAGCGACCCTGACTAACCTGTATTACTACAAACAAAAGCCTGGCTATTTGCTTCTTTTACAATTTGATAAGTCAAGCCAGTCGATTTGACTGCGCACTGAATTTGCATTAGGCACGCAAAAGCAGTCTCTGACGCAGTAATGCCCTTTGCAATGAGGCCACTATTGTGCTCTGCAGGTCTGTGACTACATGTATCCTTTCCTCATTAGCCCATTTCATGAGGAAATCATTGGTCCCTTTCAGAACCCTAACATTTTTTTAACCTGTAATAAGGAACATAAAACAACCCACATTTCTCAGAGAAACTGTTAGCAGGCAGGTGAGAGCGTGTGTGTGTGTGTGTTGCAGAAGGGGGCCTGGTGTATTTATGGATGGTGGTAAGAGCTGTCAGACATTTCCTGCAAAACTCCTTCTGCCCTTCACACCCTCCACCAACAGAAAGCCCACAAAACCACCCGGGGATAGACAGAGAGAAGGAGAGAAAGAGGGAGAAAGAGACAGATTACTCCCCAGAGCAAGACACAGCAGGTTGGCGGTGAAGACACCAAACATAGCCAATGTCAATCTGTTGATCTCCACATAAGCATTCATGCGTGGTTGTTTATTTTTATGTTTGTTATTGTCTGTAGTCCTTTATGCCTTCATTTGACTTTATAGTCATGTGTCGGGAACAATGATCTGAGTTATACAGCATGTCTTATTAATATATTGAACTTTTAATGCTGTATCCATCAAGTAAAATGATACTGCGCATATACAGCATGTTGTCTGTGTGGAAAGGCGTGTTGAATTTCAGTAGAAGGGAAAGCCTCTATAGATTTGTAGATGTTTACTTAGGTGACTGACAGGTTTAAAAATGCTGTCTGCGCTCACCTTACATGTTTTGAAGTGAAATCCAGTATAGCCTCCTGCAAACGTCTATTTAAAAAAAATACAACTCCAGTATTAACTAACAACATAATAATGACACATATGGTCTGTCAAAATTGTCAGAGCAATTAGCCATGTGTGTTTTTAATTTTCAATGGTAACTGTGATGGAGCAAGAAAGTGGATTTTCTTTTATGGAAGTATATGATTTCCCCAGCTTATTGCATACAGCACACAAGGGTGAACCCTCTTATAGATTATAGGCATTTACAGAACCACTGTTAGGCCACAGACCCACAGATATTACAATGGCCATAAAGCAAGACATTAATGTCCACATAGTGTATGAAATATTTATTCAGCATTTAGAAAGACAAAAGTGGCATGTAATATGAATGACTAAGGGGAATAAGGAGAGAAAATAAAAAGTGGAACAAAGTTTGTCTGTGTGTTGGGTCACGTTGGCATGGTATTTGCATGAAGCAATCCATTTCCAGCTCAAGCTAAGCCCGGAAATGTGACACACTACAGGGCATTATGGATACTTTCCATTGAATCTGTCCGATAACCAACAAAACTATAGAATCATGGCAGTAACATCTTAACAGGGTAAAAGACTTGTGATTGGAAAACCGAGCTATTGTGTAAACACTCCGACTATTTAGCTGGTTAAATTCACAGATGACACACGCACTACCTGATCATTTAGCCTGGCTGAATTCACAGATAACACATGCTCTAGCTGATCGTTTAGCCTGGTTAAATTCACAGATAGCACATGCTCTAGCTGATCGTTTAGCCTGGTTAAATTCACAGATAACACATGCTCTAGCTGATCGTTTAGCCTGGTTAAATTCACAGATAACACGCTCTAGCTGATCGTTTAGCCTGGCTGAATTCACAGATAACACATGCTCTAGCTGATCATTTAGCCTGGTTAAATTCACAGATAACACGCTCTAGCTGATCGTTTAGCCTGGCTGAATTCACAGATAACTACCTGATCGTTTAGCCTACCTGTCTCTACCTGTCTATTAGCTTGGTTAAATTCACAGATAAGACACTCTAGCTGACTATCTAGCCTGGCTAAATTTACAAATAACACACACGCTCTACCTGATTGTTTCGCCTGGCTAAATTCATTAAACATATAAAATCATCTTTTTAAGGGCACTAACAGTGCCTGGTAGATTTAACAGTCTTGTTTGAGCTCTAGATAAAGTCTTTAAAGCGCTGTTCTGTCCTGACAGAACAGATCTTCCAAGATAAAATACAGAAAGCGGGTAAAAGGCAGTATAGTAGCTATTCTGATCTGACCCTTTAGCATGGCTCATTTGTTGACTGTCAACAACCAATAGTTAGAGTAATAACAGCTTTTCAAAGCCTTTTCTTCCTCCACTCAGCTCTCTGACAGACTTGACATTTATAAACTCCTGCCCGGCACAAAGAGCTTTTGTCACTTGCCCGAAGTGAGGGTCAGTAATTCTGTTGGTTGATTCATTCTTACCTTTTTATCATACTACAGCATCTGCACCCCATCTGGACAGCTGGATAGCGGAGCTGGACGGAAAAGAGACAGAACGAGGTATCTGTTAGGCACAAGCATCTTTCATGATACATCTTCAATAAATAAGAAGCTAATAGACTTACAACACAGGGCAAGGATGACAAATATGTGGCATAAGTGAAGATACTACTGAAGTAATAATACTAGTGTTGGGGTGAGCACAGAGTTCCCCTGGGTCTCCATCTCTGCTCTGCCATAGCGGAAACAAGGCAGTGACCGCTGTCGCGTCAGAGCCTAAGCAGCTGTGCCAAGACTTCAAGACTACTTGGGACAACCACACTATCCATATCGCTCCAAGGTGGAATTCAAGAAGACAAGCCCCACCCAATGCATCTAACCTTTCAGTAGCAGCATTTTTAGGACTCGAGAAAAGGACGGGATGAAAAAAACCCATCAAGTAACATCCACAATTCTTCCACGGTTCTCAGTCTGAGGCAGTGCTATCCCATATTGATTTGACATATGGCTTTGACATATAAATCTGCCAGGCTTGTGTCAGGACTTGAATCTCTTGAGTGCAGAGAGACAAACATGCGTGTGTGTGACATTGCGGATAGTTCCCTACAGCCTCCGGTCCAATACACGGTCTCAATACATGGTTATTGTGCACGGATCGGTGCGGATGTGTTGACCTTTTTCCTCTACCTGAAGGCTTAACCATTTCTCCTGCTCTTTGTGGTCAAATAAAAGGTAAATAATTAATGGAGCAGTCTGGGAAAGGCTCTGATAGCGCAAGGACACGGCTGGTATTTTTTCCCTTTCTTCTTTCCTCCTTCCTCATCATGGTGGGAGAGAAAGAAAGAATGAGAATCTTGTGCTACCAGATTTCCAAATTTTTATTTATGTTATGAATTCGCATTCCGATGGACTTCAGAACACAACTGTGGCTCAATATTTTAAATTTTTAAATCATTTTCCGCAAATACCTTACGGTTAGGAATATGGTGAATATAAAGCACATTATAAAATCAAGATCAAACATAAGTCAAAAACTCCAGACAACAAATTTCCTGTGTTGCTCAAGCCTTTCCAAAGAGGAATGTCAGTAACACACAAATGTGGAGACTAGGTGATGACTAAACTCCAGACGTGTGTAGTATGAGCTAGTTATTACAGGAGGATTACTGCAGCAGCTGGGCACACAGGCCATTAGATTGCACTGGGCAGCTTCCATTCTACCTTATGTGCTTTTTAAACACTGCAGAATTACACTGGGACTCTGTGTGACGAGTAAATCAATTATAGTGTTCTGGATTTGGTCAAAGAAGATAAGGAGCATGAGAAGGGGTGAAAAGAGTGTAAAAACACAGCTAACAAAATGGCTGCCTTATGCGGTAATCCTGCAACGTGCAACAACAAGGAAGTGGAACAGCATCACATCTTTCTCGGTTTACAGTTCTACTCATGAAATGACTCGGTTATAATGGACCAAATAAAAGATGATTTTGTGATGTAGTGCTGTTGTCTTGTTGATGGATTTTTTTAGGCCAAAGGCAGAGTTTTGGCCTCAACATCTTGGACAACTCACAATAGCGAGAGACTGACAGATAGGGAGGGAGTGAAAGAAAGAGAGAGAAATAGAGGCACTTTTTCTTCATATGCCCGCTTTATGCAGGCTACCTAGAGAAACTGAGAAACACTGCATTCCAGGAGACTATAACACTAAAGATTATATTATAATCACTTGGTCAGGTTAAACTATTTTATTTATACATTAATCAAGATTCAGTGAGGACACAGCTTACGGCCATTTTCAAAGGCTTCAGGTATTGCCAGGTCATATTAGTTATTGATATAACCAGGGAATTGCGATAGATTAGGAGATTACAGCTAAAAAGATCAAGGATTGCACACCATTTTTAGGAGCCCGCTGGAAATTGAAATGCTCTATCTTTGGGGGAGGGGGGGCAAGAGGTAAAAGAGAGAGATTACTCAAGATTGCCAGCTCAAAGTGTAGCAGATTGAAATTTGGAGCCTATAGCTTTGGCAGTCATTCCTCCATTGGAATGAATGGGGAGAGAGAATTTCTCATCTCGGCAGAAGCCCTTGCCTCTAGCTATCTGTTCTGGACGGCCTAAGCGTTGAATGCTTTGTGTGCTACTACAAAGCCAAGCGACCTTTACCTTATTCCCTTATTACCTTATACACAGAAAATGTCATTCTCGCTTTTTCTCTCAACTGGACATGTGAATAAGCATTATGCTTACATACTTAAAATATTTAATTCGTTTATAGATATTCTCTTAACAAGAGCTTGGGTTGTTGTTCTCCTAGTGTGTCAAAGTGTGTGAATATCAGTGATGCTACAGAGTCAATTAAGGAACAATGCAATCATACAGCAAATTCCCCTCACACAAATGCAAACACACAATCACTTGCACACCACAGGACTAACAGAGGCCAAAATAAACAAATGCCATGGAGACACTGGTTTCATTTCCTTTAGTTTTGTTCTTAGTAGATTAAAGGAAAGTGATAACGGCATCTGTAGTGCTAAGTACTGGATGATGAATATGGAAGCATATAGGAGTTGTGCACAGATCGGAATGTGCTAACATTGAAACTCCTGGAGGAGTTTGTAAACTATAGGGCTGCAACTCACAATCTACTATTCTCATTATTAAATGACTAATCTAACAATTATTTCTCTGTTTTAATGAAAATTACATGATCACATAAAATACATAACAGATCTCAACACAACTGAACACCTATGGGAGACTTTGGAGCGACGTGTTAGATAGCGGCTCTCCACCACCATCATCAAAACACCATTAGAGGGAATATCTTTTGGAAGAATTGTTGCTCCATCCCTCTAGTACAGTTCCAGAGACTTGTAGAATCTATGCCAAGGCGCATTGAAGCTGTTCTGGCAGCTAGCACCTTACTAAGACACTTGCAGGTTGCAGGTTTTTCCTTTAATTTGTCACCTGTTTGTATATTTAGTTAATTGGTTAATGTTTCACATCGTTTTTTATTGTCTGGTGCATTATAAATAGGGAGCTAGTGACTTAATGTTTCATGGTGGTGCATTAAGTCCCAAGGCCCCTTTTCATATGTTTCACTCTGTTTGTTTGCATGCTGTGTTGGCATAACTTGTTTATTTTGAAAAACTGTGTGTAGCATTTAAAAGATTAATATTCAATTAATGTGACTACAGACCAGCCTTATTTTGATTCACAGGTCTATACATTTAAAAGAAATTTCCTGTTGATTTAAAATGATAAAATAATAAACTGCAATAAACCTTTTTGTGCCTAAATTGTCAGAATAATAGTGATAAATAATTTCAATACTGAGCAAAATAATCATGATTATTGTTTTATCCATTATTGTACAGTTCTAGTTGCAGCCCTAGTGAACTGGCTCTGTAAATAAAGCCTCTAGTAAAATGAGTTGATTCAGTACAGTTCTGTGTTGATTCAGTAGTAGTTGTCCACGTAAGGTTATATGGAAACAGTGTTGCTCCATGCAACTTAAATGCAAAAGTATTCACGTCAAAGTGTACGTCTTTAAAGTATTCTTGGAGGTTTCAAAAGGGCTGTTTTTTAGTCAGTTAAAACATTTTACAGTGCTTCACATTTAGAGTAATTATTAACTCAAAGTTGCCTGCCTCTTTGGTTGCTTACTATTATTAATTATTTTGATGTCTATACTTACCTAAGCTTTAAAATAACAGGGGACAAAAAGTCTCCACAGTGAGTAATATCTGGCTATATGTATTGTCAAGAATGGTGGTTACCACCAGTATTATCCTGAATACAACATTTACACAGAATTTCTATTCAAGTTTGGTTTACTGCAATTCTATTTTATGTAGCACTATCATAATCATTTGGATAAACATATGTCTATGAGGTGTTTCACAACTGTCTACTATGACCGCGAAAAATGGTGCTAGTAAAGCCCAGTCAAGTACCAGGTATGTAAAGCTCTTAACGATTTTGGGATTAGACTGCGGATTTGCAAAATCTTCCTCAGTGTTAATCATGTTTCTTAAATGTTTGTCTATGTGTGAATAACAGAGAAGATCATATTCATACGGGTGAACCTAAGAAGAATATACCAGGTCTGAAATGGTCTTTGAGATTGTCCTCAATTTGGGTATGACATTGTAGAACATCTGTTTTAAGGGTAAGAGTCAGGCCCGGTTCTAGGAGGAAGGGGGGGCACTGCCCACCCTACCAAAATGAAGGGAAAAATTCTTAGTTCGTTTAGTTTTTTCCCCCCACTGTATTTCATCTATTTCGGCTCAGCCAATTATAAAAATCTTGTCATTTCCAATAACGTTCAGTAAAACTTCATTAAAGGTCTTAAACTACAACGGACACAAATCAGGTATCTCTGTTTTGTGGATTAATTTTACACTAGAACCGATGCTGCATGCGCAGAATGCCGTAACGGCTCCCCGAAGCGTTTCATTTTACACCGGTCGCTGCTCGCGAGGGTCAAGTACACGGGGGCGTGGATCATTAATTTCTGTGTTTTCATTTTAGTAAATATAACATCCAAATATCTTTACTGAACGTTAGTTTATTATAAACATACATTGCCACTGTGTTAATCTGATTTGTGTCCGTTGTAGTTGAAGACCTTTAATGAAGTTTTACTGAACGTTATTGGAAATGTACTCTCTCTCTCTCTCGCTCTCTCTCTCTCTGTCTCTCAAAATATTGGTATTTGCAAGGCAATAGGCTCTGTAAATAATAGGATAAAGAGATGTTCGATATAGAATCAAAAAAGCCAAAAAAAAAGTTATTAAAAAAATGAAATTACTGACAATGAAGATGTCCTCATAAGAGCGGGGGTCGGGGTTTAAAATATGAACATTAAAACAGCTATATGAAAACAATGTAAAATAGCTTTAATGATAACAATAAGGATGTCCTCCCAAGAGAGGAAGGACACCTGATTCAATAAGAGCAAATGCATTGATGCTGCGGTCTTAGCCAGGTCTCCCATAGAGAGATTCCATACATCGATGACACCTATTGGTTAGATGGTTAGATAAAGGTTAAATGAGCAGATTAAGTAAAACGAAATTCTATCAAAAATCAATTTCCATGGATTGTTTATGGTGCCTATTGTGCAGATAAATCTTTCAATCTTTCAATAAATGAATTCTTTAAATAAATCTTTCAATCAGCTGATGCAGGGGAGCAAATGCATGCCACTTTCGGATGGCAATGCCACACTTTTAGTATTTTTCCTGTCAATTATTAAGGAGGACAAGCAACAATACAGACAAACCATACAAAGACCAATGAAATTGTACTCAAGGTTTCTCTTACATTGCACCACATTAAAAGCTTTAAACTGCTAAAATGTAAAAATAAATTATGTGGGGTGGGGGTGGGGAGTGCCCCTCCAAAATGTCTCATAACGCCCCCTACCAAAGTGGGATAGAACTGGGCCTGGTAAGAGTGTTTTTACTTGTGTCTGGACACAAGACTGGAGAGGTTCATCAGACTCATGAGGGTGAATCTGAAAAGTGAGCAAACTGGTCTAACATCACCCCCTTCTCTTGTCTGTCCTTCTGTCTCATCCTCCCCCCCCCCCCCCATCTTTCCTCAGTCTACTTCATCTTCCTCTTTCTACTTTCTCTTCCTACTGTGTGTGTATGTTTGTGTCTTTCCTCATCCCATGTGTCAACGTCAATTGCAGTTGACGGCCATTTGTTACTCATGGCTGTAACTCAATCAGTGATCTGATCAAGCTTTATGCATCATACAGGTGCAGAAGAAAGGTGGGGTGGGGGTGTTTCCCTGGAGTCTGTTGCTATAGCGAATGTTTCTTAGCAAAACAGTGTACATTAGAAACCCTCACGAGAAGGTCCACACAGCCTAATTGGTTGATAAACAAAGGGCGTTCATCAGCAATGCTTGGCGTAAGCATCAGCAAATTTGATACACAAGAGGGATCGCCGTCTTTAACCGTAAACATAAAAGCCGTTGTGTCTGAACCTAGTCTGTGTCAAAACATACATTACATGTTTTGTTGTGTTGCACAAAGATGTGTCTCTCCATCATATTGGAGGCTTGTTATTCAGCAGATCACCCAAAAAAGACTTTCAGATGCTTTTGGAAAACTCTGTCTTCTCACTCTGTCTTCCTAAATGTCTACTCTAAATCAGCTTTGCTCATTTTCATGATTGTGATGTAGTGATTCATCCATTAATGTCTATGATCCTGGTTGTTGTATCAGTTCGACTTCCTTGTTGGTTTGTTGATTCTCACACTAAAATATTTGCTAGGACTAGCACGCAAGTGAAAGTTGTTGACTTGGTCCTCATTTGGTTGTATTTGCATACTGGTGTACTGCATCTCAGTTAGCACGATTCAACAGCATGCACGTAGAAAGGTATTCCCATCATGTGCTAACAACAGGAGTTCATTTTTTTGCCAGGGACAAAGTGGACTGCAGGGACGGAATGGACGTTACAGACAGTTTTACGTCATGTGGAGATGATCTCATAAGCCACAAGATGATATCTCTGTTTACATCCCAAACCCACAATGGGGAGACAATTCTAAAGTAAACCCTCAAGTCTTAAAATATTCTGCCTGCGCACATCACCAAGTTTGTTCTGAAAGAAGGAAACGGAGACAAAGAGAGAGAAAGAAAGAGAAAGAGAGCTGTGTCTATATTTGAGTAGTTATAGCGCTATATTACTAATAATATACTAGATTTAGCTTGTTCCTTGCACTTGATCACTTGCAATCAGCCGGTGGAAGAGGTTTTTCTTATATCGCCAATAAACTCTGACATAGCATTCCAGAAAATATTAGGCTTAATAGGTGTTTTTAAATCCAGTATAAAATTTATTCTTAGTTATTGGGTCTTTTAGCGTATTAATATTCTCTTAATTATTTATACTTAATTCATTGATGACTTGGATTATTGTGCTTTATCATAAATACTTTGTTTAATCTTTTTAATTTATCTTTATGTAAAGCACTTTGTGTTTTTGGACTCAAAATGGAAGATTATTATTATATAAAATATCGTTATTATTTCTGGTCAATTGGTAGAAACAGTTTTGCACCACTTCTATCATTGTTGGCTACTTTAGCAGTTTTGTGCCTTGATTGTATTCTGCCTCACTTGTAAGTTAGGATAAAAGTGTCTGCCAAATAAAGATGCACCTCTCCCACTTTTCACCATTTTCAATACAATTTCGATATTAGAGCTCTGAGTATCGGCCGATACCCGAACCAATACTAACATCTTCTTAGTAATCAAGCCGACTCTCTGCAAGCTTTAGCTGCCAAGTTATCCTAAATATGAGAGGTGCGATGGCAATGTGCTTTAAGATCATTTCTGTTTTATGTTCACGTGCAAGATCTGTGTCGTGTTAATCAACAGATCACGCATCCACGGCATAAAATACATCAGTGGATCACATTGAAACGTCAGATCCAACGCTTCAGGCCAGTATCAGTATTGGATCAGTACATTCTTACTAATAAAAATAATTATTAAAAACAAATTTGATAAAGGATGTATACATAGCCTGCATGTATACAGGTATTATTTGACAGAAAACCTGAAAGATGTGAAAAGCTGGTTTACCATCATATCAAAGTGCAGGCTGCACCCATACATACGCATGCACATCAAGTGTCAAGGTTAACAGAAACAGTAACAACAATTACGCAGTATTGTGGTCGCTTGGCTAATTGTGACCACACCTTATTACCTATGAGACTGTAAACAAACTCTCCAACAGTAAACATCCTGGCATACTGCTTTTACCTGCTCAACCCCCCCACTGGACAAATACAGGCCTGACACAGAGTCCACACGGATCTCTTTACCATAATGCTCTAAAGTAGTAGTTCACTCCTTTATGTACCATAATGCTCTAAAGTAGTAGTTCACTCCTTTATGTACCTATAATGCTCTAAAGTAATAGTTCACTCCTTTATGTACTATAATGCTCTAAAGTAGTAGTTCACTCCTTTATGTACCTAGAAGAATCATTGAAAAGCAACAGGCCTGCCTCTGAATAGGGTGTTAAGGCAGCTTTATTTGATCACCTTCAAACGGCCTGTGGCAATAATGTTTTAAACTCGAGCCCTAAATTCCACCCCCTCCCCAAACACGATCATGTTTTGTCCTTTAGTCCCACACCCAAAGGATGTCTCCAGCCTGCACCTGCTCACTGGATCACCAGGAACCTACTACACCTGTCGGCAAAGCTCCGAACACCTTCTCAGCTCTATCCCCCTAAATAACCCATCGTCCCATTTATATCCATCCCATGAGCTAGCTAAGAAGCTTACAGAGTTTACCCAAGTCGTGCCAAAACCTGAGAAACGAAATACAATCCAGGTTAACGCCGTGAAACCATCCATCCCTGGGGCGAGACAACGCAGCGGTGTATGCAAACACGAACAAATATTCCGCACGAACCTGCTGGAACACAGAGCACCGACGCCAAACTCGTTCCGCGCGACAGGTGAGCAAGTGCGCCACCAGTCCGCCGACTTTAAATCATATGTGCATTTAGATGTTCCGCTTTTTATTTGCCGGACATTGCGGGGAAACACTCCAAAGATTGAACACTATGGTCATCAGAGACATAAAGCCTTTACCTGTTACAGCGCTGAAGGTGGGGGAGTTGGTGCCGTAATTTCACAGATAGCCCCAGTGTTCATTTATTTCCCAAACCGGTAGTCTCCGAAGTAGAAAAGAAGCGACACGAAGACGTCCACGGGCTTTTTCTGTGAATCACGAGCATGGCAGTGGAGTTTGTTGACACACGGGCAGCTTTGGGCGTCTGACTGCGTTGCGTTTTCTTCTTGCTCGCGGGAGGGAACGTCCCGGTGAGTGAGCTCTCCCATGGCGCCTATTTGACTTTCAGATCGGACTCGAGCCCTCTCTCCTCTCTAAAGCTTGGCCGTGAGCAAAAGCGCTTCACGTGGCACTGTAATGACATGACGCATGTGATCGGAAAGAGTTGGTAGACAGGGCAAGGCGTTGTTTAAACAGCGGCCACGCTGCAGAGTCAGATCTGAGTCTCTACACTAGACTGTACATAACAGATTGCATAACACCATATATAATAGCTAGTGTGTAATGCCATGAACATAACACCATGCTGTTCACTGCATGACCATAACACCATGCTGTTCACTGCATGACCATAACACCATACCACCATGCTGTTCACTGCATGACCATAACACCATACTGTTCACTGCATGACCATAACACCATACTGTTCACTGCATGACCATAACACCATGCTGTTCACTACATGACCATAACACCATACTGTTCACTACATGACCATAACACCAATACTGTTCACTACATGACCATAGCACCAATACTGTTCATTATGGCAAGTATTTTGTAGTTAGAAAGTTACAGCAGCTCAAAACCATTAATAGAGTAGCCAAAAATAGAATGTACACTCTTAGAAGAAAAAAAGGTTAATTCTAGAAGCTTAAGGGTTCTTTGGTTGTCCGTCTAGAGGAACCCTTAAAAGTTCTACATAGAGTCCTACAACAGATCATTTCCCCCATCAGAAAGGGTTCCAATTAGATCCCTTTTAGGAAGCTAAGAACCCATAACTATCCAAAAAATAATTTAACAACCACTGAAGAACCCTTTTGTACCCTTTTTTGTATGTTTTTTAAACATTTTATTGGCCCATTATCCAGACACATTGGCCATTATATCAGGTAGACCTAGCATATAGGTGCGCTTTGTAGGCATACAATCACTGACTGTAGCCCATCTCCCTCTGCCCTGTTCATTAATGGAAACGGACCACCAAAGGACCACCGCTGACCAGATATTATTTGGGTGGTGGGCCATTCTCAGCACAGCAGTGACACTGAAATAGAGAGTGTACTGACCAGCTGTCTCACTGTCTGGTATGGGAACTGCACCGTCTCAGACCGCAAGTCCCTACAAC